>JAAGNO010015778.1:0-11923 GCA_033439905.1 Ceryle rudis
CGGCCCGAGATCCAGCCCGCAGCGGGGGGGGGGAGGGGGTGGCGGGGAGGGGGGGGGGTGAGAGGTGTCTTGCGGCCGTCCCTTCCCCTCTGCAGCCTCTGGGGCTGGTCCCAAGCCACCTGGCATCAGCCCTCACGCCCCCGCCTCACTTCTGCTTGTGTAGGTCACCCCCGCATCGACGGGTACAGAGCCTGAAACCCAGGGCTGCTTTTGCAGCACTTGCTGTTGGGAAGCTTCCCCCGAGAGGCATTTTAGAGGGCATAGTTCTTGAGTTTGTAATAAGTGAACTGAGACTCGAGAAAACATGTAAGTACCTGACTCCCTGCAGGGTGTGGGTGCTGGTACCCGGCTGGCAGTGCCTCCTCACATAGATGTGGTGCAAGCTGCCTTCGGCCTGGGGCTGGTAACAGGGTGGAAGGAGAGACTCGGAGACACTGGTGACCGGGGCACCTGGAGGTCTGGGGTCCAGAGTGTGGAGGTGGGAACCTTGTCCCACAGGTTGCTCCAGGGGCCTGGGACCCTGGAGGAGGAGGTGGGAAGGGCAGAGTGTCTGGGCAGGTCTGTGTCCGGGGATGCCATGCTCTCCAGGCTGTGCCACGGAGCCACCGCACAGCTTCTGCTGCTGGTGGCCACAGCAGGGCTGAGGCCCACGAGTCCCGTCCTGGAGCGCATTGTGCCTGGCGCAGGCTGTCTGGGGAGCTCTTCCTGTCCAGACTCAGCAGAGAGGAGCCCGGCCGGCCTGCTGGGCATGGCTCCCTGTGCCGGGAGATCACATGGGTTTTTATGCTCAAGGAAAGTTTTTATAGAGCAGCTTTCTCACAGGTGGTAGAGGTGTCCCGTGGCTTTTCAGGTGAATCCCGTGTGCCCTTTTCATTAGGGCAGTGGATCCCAGACCACGTTTCTGATGGGCCGCAGGAGAAGCGGGAGGATGTCAGCAGCCCATGGGGGGGAAGTCTTGCTCTGGGCCCTGGCCTGAGTTGGAGGACTATTGCTGCTCTTGTTGGGGCTGGCTCCTGGGCTGGACACCCAGCACTGCTGCACATAGCTTAGTGTCTCTGAGACCCCCTCATGAGGGGAGCTTACCCTCTGCAAGAGCAAAGAGCAGGCAGCCAAGGCTCTGGCAGCAGCAGGAGCGGCTGCACCTGGTTGCCCTTCCTGGCTCTTGGGGAAAGCTTGTGCCTGCAAGTGTGGGAGGCGGCTGGGAGCCCCTGGAGGGGCTTGCCCTGGAGGCTGGGGCTCTGGTGGTGCAAAGTGCAGCAGCTTTGGGCATCCGGAAAAGTAACGGTGGCAGCTGGTGCGGCAGGGTCAGTCAGTAATCTCCCAGAGTGTTTTCCTCTGTGCTTTATTTAGTGGTAACATATCAGTTCTGTCTTCCTGAGACCTCAGCACGACAGGAACAAGATCAGCCTCCGTTTACCCCACGTATTCAAGTCAAGTTACATTTATGATGTTATAACGGTGGCAGACAGGATTAAAAGTGTTACAAGCTGCAAGGAATCATCTTTCCCGTAAGTAAGTGTCGGCTCGCAGCACCTGCCTACTCAGGCATACCTGCAGAGCCAGTCATCCCTCTGCTAAGCCGTACTCCAGGTAGCAGCATGATTCCACTGGGGACACTCCTGGCTGTGAAGTCCCCTCGGTAGCATCCCCAGGGCTGGTGTTTGAGCCTGACAACTGCAGGAGACCTCTGTCTGGTGGGAACCGCTCCCTGACGTTAGCTGAAGCCTCTCAGCAAAATGGAAAGTGCTTCTTTGAGAAGTTAAATAACTCCTTCCCTGCAGTGCTTGCGATGCAGCACTGCAGCAGGGCCCGAAGCCCAGGATGCAGGGCTCTCGGCTTGGCTGGGGCTGCGACGTGCCTGGGGAGTTGTTAGAGCGAGCATGTGTGGGAGAATAAATCAGCAGCCGAAGCGGCTGCAGAGAGATGCAAAGCTGAAGCTGAGGGCAGTGTAGACAAGTTAAGGTGTCAGTGGAGCTGGGGACCAGCTTGTAGCTGTGGGAAGAGCTGTCCCCGCTGTATTTTGGTTGCCAGAGTGCTCAGGGAAGGCTTTGTAGGGATGGCTGGGTCCCTTTGGTGGCTGAGGTCTCAGAAAGAGGAGAACAACGCATTGCTGGGTGACATCACATCTTGGCTATAGCAGGTCACACAAGCAGGACAGGGCCCTGGTATGATGGGAACGGGGAGTGGGGCTGCTCCCCTGTCCCGGGGCAAAGCATCCCTGGGACACCCCCCCCCGGAAGGGTTCGTGTGGACACTGCGGGCCCAGCCTGGCACACAGCGGAGCGGTGCTGGTCCCACACCTTCTGGGCACATCCCCGGCTCCTGCAGCTGGGCTTGTACCTGCTCCTCGATGTGTTCCTCCCTGCTAGCGGGGAGGAGAGGAGCGGGAGAGCTGCCTTCTGCAGTTTGAAGGTCATCTGTCAGCTGGAGCGGGAGCTGGAGCTCTCCGCAAGGCAGGCGTGAGGGGGTGCCGCTCCGAGGTCCGCACAGGCGCCGCAGGGACCTTGTCTGGGCTGGGGGACGCGCGGGGTGGCAGCTGGCCAGGACAGCGATGCTAATTAGTGCTCGACTCCCCGCCTGCAGAACAGAGAGCTCTGCTCTGCTTTGGGCTGGGATTTTTTTGTTTTTTTTTTTTTTTCCCCTTTAAGGTTTAGCTGAAGGCCTTGCAGATAACATGTAAATTAGGGCTTTGATTCACATACTTTATTCGTGGTGATATTGTGGCTCCCTTTGAATGCGCACTGTCGCTGTGAGTGCCAGCCAGCCCCTGCCCGCCCTTCCTCCTGGAGCAGGTCATCCTCCTCTGCCGAGCTGTCCTGGGGCTGGGGACAGGGGCGTTTGCTCCTGCCATGGCAGCTTGATGTGACCAAGGGGACTGGGGGTAACAAACCCGTCCCTGGGCTCTGGGAGGGCAGGAGAGCTGGGCTTGTTCCCCCCCGGGCTGCTGCTGTGAGGAGGAGGAGGGGGATGTCGTGGGTCCCTGATGGAGCTGAGAGCAGGACTTGGAGGGGTGACAGCCGAGCCCCAGTGCCTCCAGCGTGCTCCCCTTCCTGGCTGGTGCCCCTTCTCCTTTCTCCTCTCTGCCTCATCTGCCCGAGGGTTCCTGGCTGCAGCAGAGCCTCGCAGCAGGCTGCGCTGCGTCCCAGCCCCAGGAAGGACGAGGGTGGGCTGCGTACCCACGCCCGTGTCCTCACTCCCTCCGCCCTTCTCCCTGCCAGGTTTGCACATCCTTGCCATTGCATTCGCCTTGGAGGTGTCGGTGGGGAAGACTAACACTGTGATGGCTCTGAATAACTCCAACGTCCTGCTGCCCTGCGTCTTCACCACCTGCATAGGCTTTCAGGACCTGGTCTTCACGTGGTATTTCAACTCGACGGAGATGGTGGGTGGCTATCTGGGCTTTGCCTCTGTTTTTCTGGTGGGTCCTGCTGTACTTCCTTAGTGCAGAGCAGCACTGCAGTTCTCACAGAGCTCCCTTTCTCCCCTCGCAGGATGCCCGTTGCTTTGAGCGTCTCCAGCTCTGGGGAGACTGGGCTGTGCAAACAGGGGGACTCAAATACCCCGGCACACGTGCTTTTGGCACAAAGCTGTTCTGCTTTTTCTGCTGCTCACAGGCTCATTTGTTTTCACAGATTGGTCATAAATTGGTTGTTCTGGTGCAAGTCTGCACTTTGGGCAAAATACGGTTAATTTTCTCCTCCTGCGCTCGCTCTGAAATAAGAAAGGTTCTGTGCAGGTCGGTTCCTGCTGGCAGTATTCTTCTCTCCGGCTCCTTAGCATGAGGGCTGGTTTACAGCACGTCTGTCCTCGCAGGCTCCCAGCCCTGGATGGCCCTGGAGCGAAGGGACTTTCTCTCTGCCCTGGTTTTGTGTGGTCTGTCCCATCGCTTCAGGGCGAGTCAGAGCCATCAGGTGCCCCTCCACGGCCGTTCCTGCTTTCCTGGGGTGTGCTGGGACACTTGGTCACGTGTGTCTGGGCGTACAGAGCTGTGGCAGGGCACTGGCAAGAGAACTGGCGCCTTTTCTTCACCTGGGGCTGTCGGGAGCCCGGCTGACCCCACATCCCACATCCCTGCCTCCGCAGATTTACCACGGCAAGATAAAGAGCAAAGCCTCGGAGCCCATCGTCATGTCACGCAACCCACGGGTCGAGTTCGTCGGCTCGACGACCGGCAAGGACAACAACATCTCCATCGTCCTGCAGAACGTGGAGTTCAGCGATGCTGGGAAATACACCTGCCACGTCAAGAACCCCAAGGAGAAGGACGCGCAGCACAATGCCACCATCTTCCTCACGGTGGTCCAGAAGAGTAAGTGCTGGGGCATGAGTGGCACCAGGGCAGTGGGGATGCAGACCTGTGCTGACCTGACACCACGGGGTGTCCTGGCTTCTTGGAGGCAGTTGGCATCCCTGAAGGGCCAGGCGTGGCCACGTGCCCCTCTGTGCTGTGGGCCGGTGGCCGGTGGTGGGGGCCGCTGCTTTTCAGGGTGGCCGTGTGGCTGGGAGCTCCCTGCTCCCCTCCAGAGGCCCCTCAGCATCTTCTCTCCTGCAGTGGTGGAGACAGACAACACTGTGACGCTCATCATACTGGGAGTTGTGGGTGGGCTGATCGGCCTCCTCATCCTGTTCATGCTCATCAAGAGGGTTGTCCTGTTCATCATCAAGAAGACCCAGGATGGGAAGTGAGTGCGGGTGCCGGTTCCAGCACCCTTGGGTGGGTGGTGGCGAGAGGGGCCTGGGGGGACCGGGGGCTGTCAGCTGGCCGTGTGCTCTCCCCCAGGAAGGAGTGTCTTGTGAGCTCATCGGGGAACGACAACACCGAGAACGGCTTGGCCGGCTCCAAGGCAGAACAAAAAGCACCACCAAAGGCATGAAGCAGCAGCAGCACCCCGAGCCCTGGCCCGCCCGGCAGCGGGGAGGCTGGCCAGGGGGACAAGCCTTTCCCTTTTGTTTTTTTCCCAAACTGCCAACGCTTGAGACATGTTTCAATTACACACGTGCCTGCAACCTGCACTGCTTCTCCAAAAAGACATCGGCTGCCACGGGGACTGGGAGCTTCTTGCGGACTCGGACTGGGATGTCGCCGGGACAGAGGGAGCCGCCTGCTCCCCTCTGAGTGAAGGCAAGAGGGTGCCGGGCAGGATGGGTGCTGGGGAGCACCCTGGTCTGCGGCCAAGTGGGTGCACAGTGCTCCTGGGGCTGTGGGATGGTGAGTGGCCAGGGGTCCTGGCATGCCTGGCGGTTGAAGAGCACACCTGGGGGGAGCTTGGGGTGTCTCGTCGGACTCTGGAGATGCTGAGCTGGGGCGGGCAGGAAGTTCCGGAGCAGAGGACACACGAAACTGGCCATAGGGATGGGGGCTCTTGCCTTCGCTGCGTTTCTCATGGGTCTGGGGTGGGAGGGGAGGGAGGAAGCAGGGCTGGCGCAATGGGGCTTGGCTTCAGCTCTACTGTTAAGCACACTTGAGAACCAAATGGACAAGAGGCTGTCACCTCTTCCCAGCAGGGCTGGGTGCCCTGCTCCCGAGGGCACACTGGCCCCATGGTGCCTTGGTTCCCCCCCGTGCCAGGAATGGGGGGACCAGCGGCCAAGTCTGGCCATGTCCCAGGGTCACCGCTGGCCAGTGGCAGGAGCACAACGGGGTGAAGCTCCCTGTCTCACCCTCACTTTGCACCTGCACAGGGCCATCCCTGGGGGCACTTCTCCCCCAGCCAGCCTTCTCGGGAGGTGCTCCCTGGGCTTGTGCTGCTGCTGCTCTTGCTCCTCCTCCTCTCTTTCTAAAGCTTGGCACTCAGAGCAGCGCTGCTTTCGATGCTGACTCGCTAAGGCTTAACTTCCGCGGATGTTTTTTATATCAGCCTCCCGTGGGAAAACGGCCGATTGCGTTTCCCTCCTACCCAAGGAAAACTGGCGCTCCAGCGGCGATGCAGGGAGGGAGCACGGTCGAGCCCTGGCGAGGGGAGCCGGGTCAAGGCTGTGCCAGCCCACTCATGGCCCTGCCAACTGCCCGTTGGGTGACCTTGGGCAAGTCGCTCTGCCTGTCCATGCCTCAGTTTCTCCATCTGTAAAATGGGGATAATAATACTGCTCTACCTCACAGGGGTTGTTGTGAGGCTTCCTTCGCTAATATTTGGAAAGTGCTTCTTGATCCTCTAATGAGAGGTGTCACAGAAAGCCAGAGAGTCTTTGTGAAGGGTACCCGCAGTGGGGACTCGGGCAGCCCAGGCCCCTTCCCAAGGGCTGTAGCAGGATGCGAGATGTGAAGGGAGTGAGGTGATCCTATAACTGAAGTTGGCAATATCCTTTGCAATGCGATTTGTTCCCCATTTCCCTTTTATTTCTGGGTGTCTGCCAGTGATGCTGAAGGACAGGCAGCTCCCCCGACCCAGCTCGGCACTAGGAATCAAAGCTGAGCCCGGACTGCCCGGCTGCGGGGCTCGCACCCCACAGAGCGGAAGGTGGGCGAGGGTTCGGTGGGCAAGGCAAGCGAGGAAAGGTTTGGTGCCGCTGTCTGTGGGGACTGTGGTGGGAAAGGTCAGACCCCCTCCAGCCCAGTAGAGAGAGCACCTCGCAGCCCCCAGCTGGTCGCACCCGCGCTGGGCTCGGGGGCACCCACCGGAGCGGGGCCCTGCGTCTGGGACAGGAGACAGGCACCTGGCCCCAGGCAGCCTTCTCTGCTGCTGGTTAGATGGGCAAGCAGGAGTCGGGTTCCCCCAGATCCTGGTCCCCTTCTCTGAGGATCTGTGGGACCATCAGGCACATCTCTTGACTTCTCTGCTTCAGCTGCCCGGTCTGTAAAACGAGGACAGGAAATCTGACCTCCCTGCATCGCTCGGCAAAGTGCTCCAGGATCCTGGGGCAAACAGCACTCTGTAAATGCAAAGTACCCTTCACATACCATTGTCACACATGACAGTCTGGGCAGGAAGGTGTGAGACTGCTCCCAGTTGCCCCAAGAGACCCCCAGCCCATCCTTGGAGGAGACCTCCCGTGGGAGAGGAGAGTGAGGGGAGGAAGGGAATTTATTTTATTTTTTTTAAAGAACTATTTTTAGCTCTCCTAACCTGTTGACCTTTTTGTAGATGGTATCTGGACGCAGGTCCACTTACCCCAGGATATGCAATGCCATACTATGCATGGATTACTCCTCTGGCTGATGGAAAAACTCAACATAACCAGTTTTGGAAATGTCACTCTATACGTGTACGTGTCGGGCGCTTGTGCCAGCTCCTGCAGGGTCCCTGCACTCCCGAGGGCTCCGGGGGGGCTGCAGAGGCTTTCCAGGGCCCACGGGGGAGAGGGCCCTGCCGCAGGGCCACGCTGCCAGACATGTATGTGTATAAACATCTATAGATACACGTAGGAGATACCTGCAGCCAAACACAGGGTGCGTACAACATGCTGTGTGATGACTTACAGCACATTTTTGCACTGTAGAGGTTTAGTTAGCTTTGCCTTGAATGAAATAAACTTTATGTTTACTAGAGAAACTTGCTGAGGGTGTCTGTTGATGCTTCCCTTGAACTCCCTGGCAGCACACAGGTCAGGGCAAGCCCTGTGCCGAGGCAAAGAGCAGCAGCGTTTCCCTTGTGTGCTGGGCACGGGTTGCCTGTTCTCCGTAGCCGCGTGTCTCGGGTGGATGATGGCTGCTTCCCCCCGGGATGCCCCATGGGGTGGGTGCTGGGTACTGCTTCCCCGTCCCATGGGTGTGCGTTGCCCATGTGAGCCTGGGGGCCGCAGGCGTTGGGGATGCAGCCCCCCTTGGGCTGGGGCTGTAGTGCTGCCGTTGAATGGGTCGGCAGCGTGCTTGGGGGTGGTTTGCAGCAAGTGACGCTGTCTGAGTGCAGCGGCCTGGAAAGCAGGATCCCGCCCTGCCACGCTGCATGGGAACGGCTCTGATTTCTCCTGGGGCTGAAGCTACGCTAGAAAAAGTTCATTTTAAGTAACAGCTGCAGTTCCTGTTTGTTTATAGCTATTTAAACTGAGCCCATTCTCACCAGCCTGTCTGCCTCAGTGGCTGCAGTCCACGCAGTGCTTTCTTCCTTGTGTGCAGGAACGGCTTGTTCGCAGGAGCCAGCAAATAAACCCTGCCTTGTGCTGGGAAAGCGGCTGTGGCAGAGCGTGGGGTATTGCGAAAAATACCCCCCGCAAGCAAGAGGGACAAAGCCCTCAGAGGCTGCACGCAATAACAAATCCTTTGGTTTAATGGGCACAAACATCATTTCTCTCTGTATGACAGTAGTGAGCAAACAGCACCTTAGCCCCTGGGAGCCTTCCTGCCACAGCAGGGTCAGCACAGGGCAATAAATTAATCTTTCTCCGGAAGGGAGCTTGAGCCGGTCAGGTTCCTTCACGGTGTCGGTGGCTGTCACTCTGAGCTGCCCTTTGCCTCCTTGGCCGGCCTCTGGCATGGTAAATCCCAGCCTGCCAGCGGGGACTCGGGAAGCACCGCTCACCTTCCGTGGCTGGAGATCCATTTCCCAGCTGCTGCTGGAGCTGAGACAGCCAAGGGCGTAGGGACGGGGAGGGAGGCTTGGGAGTAAGGAGGGACCTGTCCCGGCAGGTCTCAGAGCTCCGACTGGAAAGTGAGAGAGGGAGAGAAGAAATCACAAGTTTTCAAAGTTCAGCCAAAACGGGGAGGAAAAGGTTGTGGCATTAAGTTGGTGGCTTGGCTCCTGTGCAGAGCCGAAGAGGGCTGGCTGCCTGCAGCCCCCAGCCCCACAGTGATGCTGTGCTTCACTGGTGAGGCTCCCCTCGGTGCAGAGCCCTGACCCTTCCGCCCTGCCCCCTGAAACCCGCACAGTAGACTGGCACGGCACTGACCCTCCGGACGCTGTAGATCCAGTTGAGGTAGGCACGGACGCTGGTGTAGACGCCGGGCGTGCTGGGGGTCCCGCAGCCCTGGCCCCAGCTGACAATGCCCACCACCTGCCAGTGCCCACCCAAGTAGAGCAGGGGCCCGCCGCTGTCCCCCTGCGAAGGACAGATTCTGAGCGAGGGCTAAGGAGCCCCGGCCCTTGGCACGGCGGGTGCCGGTGCTCACAGCGGCCGCATGCAGCCGTTTCTCAGGGGCTCTGCCATTGCCAAGTGCAGACCAAGCCGCTCTCCTTTCTGGACTGGGCACCCCCACCTGGCAGGTGTCCACCCCGCCCTGGGGCAGCCCGGCACACAGCATCCTCTCGGTGACCGCCCCGTGGTAGGCAGCCAGGTTGCAGCTCTCCTTGTCCACCAGCCTCACCTCTGCCTGCTGCAGGGTCTCCGACAGTTTGCCTGCATCAAACGTGGCTGCTCAGAGGGGCTCCCCCCCACAGCCCCGGGGGAGTGGGGAGCCCACCGACCCATCTCCCGCTGCCAGCAGTGCTGGGGGGACCCTGCCCTCATCACAGACAGACAGGGTCCTCACCCCTCCGCCGTCCCACTCACCGTGCTCCTGAGTGTAGCCCCAGCCTATCACCCACAGGGCTATGCCCGGCATCAGCTCCTCATCGAAGTAGGGCAGGCAGATGGGTTTGCTGCTGTCTGGAAGGGAGGTGCTTAGGGAGGCTCACAGGGAAGGTGCCCCCAGCCAGGGCCACACACCAGCTGGGCACCCTACACCCCACTGTGCTCTCCAGAGGGCACCGCTCACACGTGGCCCTCTCCCCACTGTGGCTCAGTGCCCACAGAGCGTTGCCACACAGGGCATCGCTCTCCTAGCCTGCTGCTCATCAGAAGACGCTGGAACTCTTGCGCCGAGGCACTGCGAGCCACGTCTCACCTGAGAAACGCAGGGGAGACTGCAGCTTCACCAGGGCGATGTCATTGTCCCTGGGAGACACGGACATCGTCTCTGCCAGGAAGACCTTCTCCACAGCCAGGGTGGTGGTGCCCGAGAGGAGGCTGGAGCCGGCCTTCACACGCCAGCTCTGAATGATGGGGTTGTTCCTGTGCACGGACACGGCTGTCACTGCTCCCCTCTTCCTCTCTGTGCTCTGCTGCGGGGACCGGCAGCAAAACCCTGCCTGCCCACGTGCTGCCCTGCCCAGTGTCAGCTGGCTGCAGGGGCTCGGGGGGCACAAAGCCCTGCACAGGCGCGTTTGTTCCGGCCAGTGAAGCAACACACGGCTTAAAACCCAGAGGGACTCAGCCTGGCCTTGGGGAGCTGGCCCAGCCCTGGCACGCCGATGCCGGCCGATGGGCACGCTGTGGTGGGGACTCACTTGAAGCAGTGTGCTGCCGTCAGCACCCAGCCGGGGTCGATGATGCTGCCCGCGCAGATGTGCTCCCTCCTGTACTGCAGGCTGACCTGCCACGGCCAAGCCTCGATGGTGGCCGGGCTCCCGCCCAGCACCCGTGGAGTCCTTATGCTGTCCCCGCAGTCTTCTACCGGGCAGCGACAGAGTAACACGTTAGCTGTGGCAGCGGGAGGTAAAGAGCACCCGCAGAGCACCCACCCTGCCCTCCTCCAGCCTCGGGGCCAATGGGGACCAAGGCTCTGGCATCTCCCCAGGGGGGAACATGGCCCGAGTGCCTCACCCCAGTGACACTGCCCATGGGACACTTGCACACGCTCTTTTGTTCTCTGTTTGCACATCATCCCCAGGCTTGCTGAAATCCGTTCACCTGCTCCTTGCCCTCTCCAGCCTACCAGGTGGGTTAGTTTATTTGGGGTAATTCATCGGCGAAAGTAAGCCCATCCAGGCAGCTGGAGTGTTTCATTTTGGGGAGGGCTATACTGGCTTAAGAAGGTGACTAGTGGTAATTAAATCCAACTTTCCCCATGCAAACAGTGCAGGAACTGGGGAGGGACAGGGAGAGGGCCAAGCTCTTGCAGCCACAGCAAGAGGAGAGAGAACCTGGAGAGAAGCCCTTTGTGCCTGTGAGGTGCAAACAGCATCATGGTACTTACTGGAACAAAAGAGCGAAACAACCAACCCAGAGAGGCATTTCCTGAAAGAGGGAGGAAAAGGGCTGTGTTTGGCAGCGGAGAGGCTCCGACCCTGCCGCCAGGCTCCTGTGCCCGGCGAGGGGCATGGTGCCCATCTCCGCACAGCCCCAGCACTCACCTGCCCGGCTCGGGCATCTGCAGGCTGCGGTTGCTCAGCACGACCTCGCGGGGAGGCAGGGGCTGCCCTGCGCCCGCCTCCACCTCCCGGAAAGTGGGGGTGCTGAAAGACACGGGGGGCACAGCTCAGCAAGCACACCCTGGGGTGCGCAGGGCCAGGAACCCTGCCACCAGGGCCCTGAGCACCACTGGGAGCCCAGGATCTTGTTGGGCTTGGCTCAGACTGTGCCAAAGTTGATTCAACACCGTCCAAAATCTTTAGGGACTGGGGCTTTACTATCAGTTTCTAAATGTTTGCCTCTGACTCCGGGAGAGAACTGCTGAGATGGGGAGGAAGCAGGAGCTTAGGCAGGGAATGCCAACCCCATGCCTGGAAGCAAGAGAAAGACCCCATAGAAAAAGGAACTCCCTTGGGCCAGGGACACAGGGATGCCAGAGCGCGTGGTCCCACAGCCATGAAGGGCTTGGGCCACAATGGGGGGACTGGCCACCAAGCCCAGGACCAGGGACAGGAGTGTTCTGAAGGAAAAGAGACAGTCCTTGCTGTTCAGGGAGGTGTGGGGACCCAACGGTGTCCTTGTGGTTACCTCTTGTGACATTTGGGGCTCAAAGCTTCAGTCCCTGATATTCAGGAACTGGAAAATACCATCTTGGGCTCAGTCCAGGCTGCTAGAGGGGCTGAAACACCAGAACCCGTCTTCTGCCTGATAGACCCCCTAACTTAATGCAAATTCTCCCTTAATCCCGGGCTGATCCCACACACGCAGGGGTACCAGGCTGCTCCCCCAGCGCCGGCTGTAACCAGCTCCAGCTGGCTGCAGTGCTGCACAGGAGGACACTGGTGAGTGACATGAAGCTTCCCAGGACCCAGCCCTGGCC
>JAAGNO010015781.1:13052-31364 GCA_033439905.1 Ceryle rudis
GGAGTCCAGCAAAGAGCTATGAAGATGATGAAGGGACTGGAACATCTCTCTTATGAGGAAAGGCTGAGAGACCTGGGACTGTTTAGCCTGGAGAAGACTGTGAGGGGATCTTGTTCATGTTTACAAATATCTGAAGGGTGGGTGTCAAGTAGAAGGGGCCAGTCTCTTTGCAGTGGTGCCCTGTGATAGGACAAGAGATAATGGTAGAAAGCTAAAACACAGGAAGTTCCATGTCAACATGAGGACAAACTTCATCACTATGAGAGTGACAGAGCCCTGGAACAGGCTGCCCAGAGAGGTTGTAGAGTCTCCTGCTCTAGAGACTTTCAAGACCCACCTGGATCTGTTCCTGTGTGGCCTGCCCTGGCTGTTCCTGCATTGGCAGGTGTTGGACTTGATGGTCTCAAGAGGTCCCTTACAACCCCTACCATGCTATGATTCTATGATTCTACGAAATAATGTAAGAACAATGAAATAATTCCAAACCTGATACTTCTTAATGACTCCCACATAGAAAAACTCTGTTCCATGGGAAAAGGGTTGAGTGAAGAAGAACTGTATGTATACTTAACTCATAATGATCATGATCTGACTTTACTGCATTTCTATGTTGGCCTGATCCAAAACCCATAAAGTTGACAAAAAACTTAAGGTGGAAAATGTAATCTAACTATAAATGACAGCAAAGTCAGAGAAGTGGCTTTTCCACCTGTATAGGCACAGAGATGACAACGTGGACTATTTACCTGGCCAGCTGAGACTACCACTTTCATCTCTGCACCAGAGTAACATCTTGCAAACAGTTTAGAAATGCATTAGAACTTTCAGTGAAAGGCAATGACAGATAAATGGCATCAGTGACAGATTCAGCAGGCTGACTGAGATGGAAGGAAAAGCAGTAAATCAAAAGCAACAGTTGACATTTACTGGTTCTAGGGCCTTCCAAAATATGCAGAGTCCTTCAGAGGAAGAGTCTCTAATACTAATCTGAGTGGTAAAGGATGCTAACAAGTTGTAAAAATTGGAAAACTGAAGGTCTACAAGGTCAGACAGTCACCCTTTTTAGAAAAGCTGCATTTAATGTCTAAGAATTTTTTGACAGGCCTCAAGACCACTTATTAACAGCTTTCTCTTTTGGGTATCTCAACATAAAGCAGAAGAGTAGTTTGACAGATCAGATTTAAGAAGGTAATTCTGGTAAGATAAGGAGTCAGGTAGTAAAGGCAGTAGCTAAACTGTGAATTTCAGGTTGGCTGTAAATGTAAGAGCACAACAGGCAGTGACTATTCACTTATTATTGTGACGATCTGTAAAGTATTTCATACGAACAAAAAAAAATGTGAAAGAAGTCCTGGAGGCATCAAGCTTCTCAAGAACAAAGGTTGGTGACAAGTAGCTTTGCTTTAAAACTCTATTAAATCATAAGATAAGCAAGAAAATAATCTAAAGAAGCCATATCTCCACAATCACAAGGTATCTTGCAATCAGCACAGGAAGTTTTCCTTGAATTCATTAGAGCATCCTAACAGAACTACTGTTGCAACAGATGTCAACAAGTGATGCTCTAACATACTCTCTTTCCAAATCACAGGAATAATCTTAGTGTGTGGAGTTTGGAAAAGAAGCTGAGAAGTTAGTTTGAGTTACATAAACTTTGGGAAAGAAGTAATAAGAACTTTTTTTTTCTTGGTTTTAATCTCTAACAGGAGTTCTAAAGAATTGTAGTGGGAGAATCACTCTCTGGTAACTGGGCATTTTTGATGACTTGTGATTTCTAAAATATACATATTTTTTCTGTACTCTTTGACAGCTTGCATCAGAATGAGATTGAATGAGCACTTTTATAATAATCTCAGATGAACAGAATTCAGACTTTCTCTGGCATCTTTACAGCATTCCTCCTTGCTGTCTCTTCCTGTATGTGCTGCATGTTTGAAGTCACATTCTTAGCCTTATCTAGTGAAGAACTTCGTCTCCAACCTGGTGTAAGATGGATCATATTTCAGTATATGAATTAGTGAAAGACTTTCAATTTTGTAATACTGCTCTGTTGAGTAAAGCTCTGAGTACTTGCCTGATGAAGTTCTCCTGGAACACAATAAAATGCAAGATTTTTTTCTACATCTCAAAAAATGTGTGCCCTTAAAGTTTGATTGGTTGAATTTAACTGAACTGCAGGAAAAGCTTGGTTAGTATCAGTAGCTATCTTAGGTTAGGCAAGTTAAACTACTTTCAAAGACAGGTCCAGTGTCAAATACCCTCTCAGACTGTGTTCCAGATTATTCTTTCCTGTGATGCTTCTGATTTCTGGATCTGCTTCACTGTATATAAATAATTAACCCATTAGTTATCTATTCCTGACCCAATATAGCGTCCAACTGTTTTCATTTTTTCTCCTGATCCAGTAGAACTCTTTTCCAATGCTATACACTCCATACTCAAAGAGGGAAGTGCAAAAAAGTTGACATGGGTACTGAAAAATAAAATGATGTAGAATGCAAAAAGGAAAACAAGTTGCAGCTGAATATGAAAGGGTGTGACCCTTTGCAGAGTTTTGTTTGGGCAGACAAATGAAGGCTTTAAAACATATCAGCATCTACTGGGTATTTGTTCCAAAAGACCACATTTCCTGAGGCTGAACTTACAGCTTATGCTATTTTAGTACACAAGGCTCAAATCTACTTGACCGTATCTATTTTTTAATTCTGAACATGAATGGTTGGGAAGCAAAGGACATTACGTACAGGGGATGGTATGTTACACAGACACAGAGTTTGTGAAACAACCTCTAATCAAATCTTTAAATGCAAAGTAGACAGGGATTGAAACAAGAGCACAGCTCAGTTTGATGTGACCTTTGCAGAACATTTAAGGACAAAATCCATTTTATGATTATGCTTTATTCTTATTAAAACTTTCCACAAATTTCATAAAGAGCTGGAAGGCAAGAAATTGGCAAAATGTAGTAGACAAAATATCCCACCATATCTCTATTCTGTTCTTCTGTGTGCCATTTCTAATATTGCTCCCATTACCACAGTGTCTCAGTGCCTTCCAGTAAGGCACTAAGCAACATGACCATCTGTCAAATATTTGAGTTCTTTCTTTCCTTGGGGGAAGATGCACGTTCAGCAGAGTGTTTTCTTTTTGAATTTATTTTTAATAAAATCTAAATGCATGTGCTATTTGTTTGTTAGAGAAGTCAAAGAAATATGCCTTGCACTGAGGATGGTAGGTGCACAGGAAGCCATAGCCCTGGGCTGCCTCTGAGAGAAAGAGAATTGCAGATTTCTGCCCAGAAGTGGGTAAAAAAAAAAAGTGAGCAGGTCATGAGACAGGAAAGTTGGGGAGTGCTTAAAGGGAACTGTGGCAAAGGGGGTACTTGCACAAGTTGGGAATGTATAAAAAAGAGGATAAGGCTTTGGTTTTGTGTCTTTGACTGCTTGCATTCAAATCTTATGTTGCAAATACAAAAGTAAAAAAAAAAAAAGTTTCAATCTAATTGCCATATGCTGTCATCAGAGCTATTCTGTTCCTGAGTATCCTGGAGTCGCAACAAGAGGGATATGACAGTGAAGCTTGTGGCAGACTTGAGAGAGTATGCTTACACATTTACTGCCTCCGCTTTTTTAATATCCATCTCAGGACAACCTTAACAAATCTCAGTGTCTCACACAGGAGAGAGAGAGGGGGGGAAGAAGGATAGGGAGGGGAAGCGGAAGACAGAGAGGGGGGGGGAGGGAGGGAGGGAGGGAGGGAGATCTGTAAGGTACTTGCAGCTGGTGAGAACATGGGTGAAAAGTTTTGTGTGTTGTGAATTAAGCAGTTTCCAGTTAGAAGGTAAACTTAGAGGGCTTTGAGCACACAGTGGAGAAGCAGGACTGATGTGTTTTTTATATTTTCAGTCATTTAGAGTGACTCTAAGAGATTCTTATGAAAAGCCAGAAGACAGCTCCATCCTTCTCCCAGCATTAACAAATGAACTTTGCCTTTAACTGGGGTTAGATGCATCAATCATAAATAAATAATTGGGGGGGTATTATTCAGTAGGTTCTTCTATTTTTCTGGAATCACTCTGTGTGACTGTTTCTCTTTTAAGCACAGCCTTAAGAATAAACTCCTATACTAGTCTTCACATAAATAGTATATAGAGTAAATTGTCCCTCCTCTGTCGTAAGAAGTATTTAACTACAGCCCTGCAGCTAAACCAACCCAATTCTCGAGGAATTTGCTTAATATAAACACTACCAATAAAACATTGTGTTGTCTTTCGGTGATATTTTGCTATCTTTTCTATCACAATTGTCACTGTTCTTCATTTCATTGTTAACTTTTTAACAGCTTAAAACCTGGTGTGTTCATCATGATTAAAAAAGTAAGACATCCCTTGAGTTGGAGAGAAGCAACAAAACAAAGCTTTAAAAATATCATTGCTCTCTGGTTGCAGAGACACATGTGCATTTGCATTGAAGCAGAGAAATGCTGTCTGTAAGGGAAAATTATTTTATTTCTCTCTGTCCCAAGACATACATTTAGTCTCAGTGTTCTGGTCCCCAAAAATCCCACACATTTCATTGGAAAATATACCTGAGCAAAGACTGCAAGTTCTGTCCTTGAGGAGGCAGAGAGGAGATTTTTGTCTTAGATTTATTCCGGCAGTATGTGGAGACAGAAAATATGCAATAAGTCAAAGAGTTTTTACTTATCAGAGCTTTAGACAACAATTTGTCAGTACTTAACTGTATTGCTAGATGACTCATTCCCATTTCTAATACCTAGGAATACAGGGCATGTGTGGGAACACAATGTCTGCATTGATTTTAATCTGATCTCTTTTTATACTGTCTACAAATAGCTCAAAATGAACCCAATCAGATAAGCAGAGCAGAAAATGATTGCAAAAACACATACAGTTAAGCCGTTCACAGGGGCCTCAGAAAGGCCAAGGAACACACAAAACAGAAAATGCCAAGGTAGCGAGAACAACTCATAAAAGGGTGTACCTATGTTCCTCTATGCCATGGCTGAATAATTCAGCTAGGCAAAGTGAATCCCTGTGAAGGAACAGAAAGAATTTTTTTTTTTTAAGTTGAAGTACCATCAGTTACCCTACTGACATCTACTGCTAGCAGTACATCCTTTTTTAATCACTTCAATTTTGAACCCTTTCATGCAAATCCAAACTCCATAACAAAGTAGGAATGGGTAATTCATCGCTCACACAAGATAGGATGGAGAAGGCAGGCTTTGCTCCTATTGTGCTATCAGCATTTAAAACACTGTATGTGCTTCAACAGTCCCTGAACTACCCTCACAGATGCCTGCTGCAATCCTTGGCTGCAGAAGCCTGCTGGAAGAGTGGGTGTCTCAGATTTTGGGGAAAGAGTTTTCCTCTCCATGTGAGAATCTTTAAGTTTTGAAGTTATTTCTGATACAAAATGAAACAAAAAATTGAAATTTTGTTGTTCTGCTCCTCTGAAAACAACTGAACTGGTCAATTCAGATTTTTTTCCAATAACAACAAATTACTTGCTTTCAATTTTGACATTTGCTTTTTTCTTCACCTTTTAGTGATGATCAAAATTTCAAAAGAAAAATTCAATTAAAAGAACTGACCAAGCCCATCTTTCTGTTTTAAAATTTTCCAAGTAAGCTCTGTCAGCAATTTCAAGTTTTTGTTATTGGAATATGCATCATAGAGATGTCTCCAGAGTATTACCATAGCCTTGATAAGTCAAGCAATTAAAAAAAATTGTCTTGCTGGTCTAGCTCCTTAACACGCATTTCTTCTGCTAGCTGAAGGTAACCCTTGGGAGCGAGGGTGGAAAGGGAAAAACAAGAGATGCAGAATAACAGGCTCATTCTTAATCCAGAATTGATGACAGGAGGAAGAAGCAGTCATAGAGGAAGCTTATACAAGACACAGGTGACTATCTGTTGTCAGAGTAGCTTCTTTGGGCATATACAGCATAAATTCCCTTTTCCACATCAGAAAAAACTATGTCTCCTAAGGGTACTGTAATTACACTGATTTTACATTAGAACAAGTCAGAGAACTGTCACTACTGCTATAAAGATGAGGATCAGAATTTCATCTTGCCTTCTTCACATGACCATGCATCTGCCCTTCATTCTTTCTGATAAGCATCTTTTCTTTGTGAAATATTTGTCTGAACATAATTATGTGGAAAAACAACAGACTAGGGTCTTCACTGCCACATCCCAGGGCAGAGCAGAAATATACAGCTTGTCATTCTGGGACAAGCCTGCTCTAAGTCATATGTAGTTCACACCAGGAGGCAGCACAGTCTGCAGAGAGCAGCCACCCAATTAATGTTTGCAGAGGCACCCACATATGTTTCCTGAGATATCTTAGCAGAAAGCTATGAATTTTCTCCAATTTGCCAGACCAAATATGAAATATGTTCAGAACTGGGAGAACTGTGTTGTAGTGTTGCATCACAAATATTCACCCCCCAAAAACCTCCTACAGAGGCAACAAGAAATATGAGATCTTCAACAACAAGTGGGAAAATAATTACATACTTGCAAGTGCAGCAAGCCCAAGTAAAACTTACCTTGGATTTTCCATCTAGGATGGAATGAGGTTTCTAAAAAGCTATTCTGAAGAGAGTGTAGGGTTTCACAGCTTGAAGGCTTCATGTGACCCCTGTATCTTGTGACAATGACTACCTCCTTGTTTACTTCTGAACTGAATGGAAAGTTGCTTATATACCACCTACACTTTTGTTAACATCTTGATCCTTGTCTTCAAGCAGCCTCAGGGAAAAATTATGAGAGATAGTGAGCCCCCACATAGAGAAGCAGAGGGCCTCGTAATACTATTCCTTGGAATAAGGTATTTCCTTGATGGCAGAAAATTGTTATGTAACCTCTGTGAGGAAATAGTTTTGAAGCTGTACTCCAAATCCATTGCAGATATTCCAAAGTTCCATGTAACACCAGGGAAGCCCAGAGATTACCCAGTGCGTATTGGTTTTACTGGCAATTTTTCATCTTTCTCTGCCAAGTCTGGATCTGCTAAAGCCATGATGATGGCAAAACTTCTTAGTCCTCCCTGTACAGGGTAGCTGCTGAATGGAAATGGTTATATCTCCTTGAATCTCATTATATTCCCCTCATGAATTTATTCAGTTTGGACCAGTAGTAGCAAGATTTCCCTTCCTCACTGCAAAACATAGGGCAGTGAAGACACTGAAGGTCATTAGGATCTCATCTTCTGCACAGAGTAGTTCATTTGTACCTATAGAAGACCTGTTGTACTGAGATCTCAGGGACAGGAAGGCCTGAGGGTCAGCAGGATGTCAGAGGAAGAAATTCAATAAGCATCCACTTAAAACACAATAATTCAAGAGTATTATCACCTTAGAAATCAATTAAATGAAGCATATTGCTTGCCAAAAAAAAAAAGAAAATTGGGTTATTTATTGTTTTAGCAAGGATTTTTATTAAAGCAAACATAAAGTTTATTGTATTCAAGTAATAAAGATAAGCAACAAGGAAACTTCTGAGATTAAATAATCACCTTCTCCAAGAACAAAATTGTTACTTTTACTGAGTGTTTTCTTTCATTGTTAAAGTGGAAGTTTACTTTTAGTTAAACAATTAAACCCCACATTTTGGGAACAGGATGTTAGAAACTTGACATTTGGAGGTTTTTTAGACTGTAGTTATCATCTGGAATAAGCATTTTAAAATTACTAAAGACAAAGATGTAAATCCCTGTGACTTCAATCTGTACAATTTAAATTCAGTTTAGATAACTGCAAACGTACAGCTTATATTCCCCATCTCTGCACACACACTCAAGTTTACTAAAAATAAAAGAAATCCTCTGTTTTACTTTTTTTTTTTCTTTTTTTCTTTTTTTTTTTTTTTTTCGGTTGAGCTAAGAGTGGATTCTCCACCCACACATGCAACAGTAGCTAACTCCCAATTAGTTTTAAAAGATCTTTAGTAAAAAAACTTGCTGGAGAAGGAGTTAAGTTACTGGAAATTAAGCATCTGGGCATTTTTAAAAAGTATAAGGGTTTTTCCATCACTTTGGAAGATTATTTGACTTAAAGAAAAAAATATACAATACTTGACTGGTTGACATACTCTGGTGATTCATTTTGCATGTTGAAACATGCCCACTCCCATCACTTGAACCAAACACTAGCTTGTTTTGTTTCTTAGCAGTGTGAAATGGTAGCATTTATAAATCTATAAAAGTTGCGAAAACTGGATTAAAAACAACCTAGAGCTGATGTAGTATGACTTTTCTTGAATGCAAGATCTCCCAATGGCAGGAGATTTCTCTTATTATTGCAGAAATACCAGAAACTGCAAAAAAAACAGGAAGGGGTTGGGGGGGGGGGGAATAGAAGTTCTGTCTATGTAACACTATTTTAAATCACCCCATGACAGAGATATTTGTGCAGGACATGATGCTGGTGTCCCATCTGGCTTTCTCAGAGCTCACTCCAGCAGAAGCATCTCTCTCCAAGCGCACAGTGTACCCATCTCCCCAGGATTTTCCTTTTCTGTACAGAAAAGGAACAAGAGATTTGAAATAAATCTAAAAGGAAGTGGTAGTTAAATCACTTAAAATAACTCTGAGGGAGAGGTGTCTTAAGCAGTATCAAAATTCAAAAGAAGTTTTCAAGGACTTGATCCTGAAGTGTTTGCACGGGGTTCAGCCTCAGTACAGAAGTATTACCTCAGGCCCCTGCATCACACCTAAGCAACAGAGGTGAAGCACATCTTCTTTAGCTCTAAGAATCTAAAAGTGAAGTGTCTACATTAAACCATTTATAGGAAAAAGAGTGGTATAGCCTGAGGACGCCTTAGCTCACCCTGAACCATGGTTCCAAGCGCTTTGAATGGCTTACTGCTCTGCACTAGCTGCAGCTTGACTCCCCTCCCAGGACCTCACATGCTTACCATTACATATGTGCATGGGGTAAAGGTGAGTAAACCTAATACTCATCCCTTAGCTGTCTTGTCTTTATAGCAGAAAGGAACAATAGTTTTATTCCATGCATTCATTTTTAAATCATGTCACTTTTAACATACAAATTCTAAATGGCAAGATCATAAGGGCTTGTAAGGACTGTGTTCAATCGAGACGGCATCTGTGGTGCTGCAGCAAAACAAAGGGAAACATGCAGACTCAGTGCAGAGAAAAGCCTCAGAAAACCTGCAGTGCAGCAGGTTGAGTAAACTAGCTAATGAAACACTTGATATCTTTCTACAGAAAGCCACGTTAAATGAGGCATGAAAGAGTAATCTGGACATGCACTTAGTGAAAGGAGCAGACTGAAAAAGAAAGAACCAGCCATACTGCTTCAAGCTGTGATATTAAAAAAAAAAAAAAAAAGAAATAATAAATAAATCTCTTCAGGGTTGAAGACAGAATTAAGTATATTTGGAAACTGAAAAAACCTGAGTGATGACTTACCATTTCTTTATTTTACAGAGCTTAAAGACAGGAGAGACCTTTCTATCATCTATTTTGACTTCCTGAAAAATGCAAGCTATTATGTTTCTCTCCTTTTTTAATACTTATGTTACCTTATCGGGTACAGTTAAACCAATACAATGCTTAGCTGCATGAAAACAGGTACCCTGATTAACTTTGTCATTGAACTACACTATCAGGTTAAAGGACAGCTGGATTATTTCTGTCCTCAGAGGAATAAATGGTTCCGCTATACAGGCAGAGGACAGGCAAGACAATTCAGCTCATAATTGAGGGCATGCCCAGGAGAAACTAATCCACACCACTGGCAGGAAAACAAAACCAAAAACCATTGTAACAGTTGCTCTTGCCAAGTTCAAAATCTATATTTTCCCCCAAAGCTGGTGTTTGGGTAGACTGTAATTGCACAAAGGAAGGTCACCAGTATATTCACCTCCAGTACAGGCTTCCCATTTCTACCCTGAGCTCCACTTGCTCTTGCACCATTTTCATCCTCCACAAATGGCCATCCTCATCAGTTGTGGAGAGGAAGGCATGAGACAAGATAAGGAAAAACCTGAAACAAAAATGATTAATTGTTCTTAAGGAAACAGAAGGCGGGGGTGGGGGGGAGAAGAAAGAAAAGAAAGATTCTTCTCCATTGTTACAGGCAGGCATAAAAGCCCTGAAGCATAAGATTTTATTATAACCATCTCTTTATTTAGAGCTGCAAGTGTTGTGGGCATACCTACAGCAATCCTTAACCCTCTGTCCCCTAAATGAGACCAAACGACTTCCACAGGGCTTGAGAATAGCAGCAGAAAGGACTTAGGTGTGAAATATTACTGTGAAGAAGAGCTGCATTTCCTGTAGTCACAAAGGAAGAAAACAGTAAAAGGGCTAAATAAACATTCCAAAGTAAAAGAAGGAAAGAACAGGAGAATTTATGGCATCCAAATACACAAAAGTCTATCCAGTCTAATGCTTAGCATAACAGATGACAGGATTTTGCCTAGAGTTTAATTCAAAGATAGAAATGTATGTAAACCTCATTTTAACAACATCGGAGAAACACTGCCTCAGATCCTTTGTTTATTCACCCTCACCTGACATCTGGATTAAACACCAGCATCCTCTTGTGCTGCCCCCTGCCCCAATGCATACAATGCTAAATGAAGAGACAAGATCATTTTCCTCTTACTTAATACTCTCTTGTCCATACATCCTAAAACATCATTAGTCTTTCTGAATTTGATACACCTTGAACACAGAGTTCAGAGAGGTGGTTATCCAGGAAGGTGTCATTCTCCCTTACTGACTCACAAAAACAAACAAACAAACAAGAATATAAAGGACAGCAATATCTATCTGTGTATACAGTCTGCTGACACAATCTCCAGTCTGTGCTCCCAGCTGTACTAGTCTTGCTGTCAGCCTGCAAACATCTAAGCAGGTAATTCACACCACTGCATACCATTAGACAGTCCTCATGTTTTACCACAACTTGTTATGTCTTCTCCAAGCTTACTAATGATTTAAATAAGAATATAGAAGTATCTCAGAATGGATTTCTTTCCTGATATGTTTTTTTAAGTGTCCTGTCACTGACTTCAAGCACATCAGTGTTTTCATTTGTCTTTTAAATGGCTTATTATTAAAGCAACCAATTTTCTATTTTAAGGAGTCATCACTCTTCAAATCCTTGGGAGAAGTCTGTAAATGATTCCCCCATCATTTTTTAAGTATTGCCCACATGAAAATGATGTTTTCACTAAACCAACAATCTTTTCAATTTTGAGGAAGCTGGCAATTCTTAAAGCTTCAAATACATTAATTATAGCTTGTGCTACATTCTGCACACACAAATAAACACATGGGAGAAAATGGTGACTTTTACCTAGGCAAATATCATATCTTTAGTCTAAGGTTTACACTTTTTTTTGTCCATCAGAACAAAGTCTGATATTTATTACCTTGTACAAACTGATGGAAATCTTGCATTAAGGAAACACCATATATTAGTATAAAGTTTGCTCCTGATCACTTTGAATCTTTATCAAATACAAACTGTGTTGAGGTTATTGTGTGAAGATATTGTGTCTACGTTTGTGGCTGCCACATGATGGCAAAGGCTGCTTTTGTGTTGATTTATAATTTGTATCATCACATCAATGCACTGTTAACTGCATTGTTCTGCCTTGGCACAGGTTCATTGCTTGTACCTGACATGCTCTGGTTTTATACAAGGGTAAGCAGAAAGGAGGAATCAGCTTTACTGGGCTGCTGAGGATAACAAGTGATAGATCACTTGGCACCAAGTAAAGAAACAAGAGAAAGAGCTGACCTGAAATAGAGAAGTAGATACAAGGGAAGAGCAAAAGTCACAAACCTGCACAAAGAAAAGGAATCAGGATTAAGCAGTGGTTTCCCAGTAAAAAAAATAAACAAGGGGCGTAAACTGCTTAACATAATCCCATGACATAAAATGGAAACAAAGGCTAACTGACAGAACAAAAAAAAGGGAAAGGGGAAACAAGGGTTTCTGTCTTTGCTGTAGTGTCTGTGATTTATCAGATACTACACACCTTGCAGAGCAATTTAATTGGATGAAGAGCTCTGTATTATTATCTGACCATATAATCACATTACAGTTTGACTTATTCACTTAAACTAGAACAAGTAGGTAGCAAAGGGTCAGGATATTATGTAAACTAGAGCATGCATTTCTTCAACAACCCTGAAAGACTCAGATAGTTTTAAACTACAAGAAATGCTTTTTAGCTTCTTAAAAATTATTTTGCAAAAATAAAACTCCAAATCAGATATAACCAAACATATGTTGTTGACCTGTATTCTCTTAAACAAATCATTTAGTGATATATGCCACTACAGAGCACAGTAGCTATTTTCAGCAGCTTTTCCTTTGTGTTATGAGCTGATCTGTGCATTATTTTAACTACATGTAATGACAGCTGTGGGGTAAAGAATTTGAGATGTCAACAGCCAACAGAAAATGGTTTCCTGTAGCTTTTGAATATGTCATGCAATGGCTACTCTAGACTAATTCTTCCCACTAAACACCTAACTCTCTCCAGTGTTTTCAAGGACAGAAAGTGGATGCAATTGTGGTGAGAAGGGGAGATATATGCTTACCTGCAAAGTGGCAATGAAGGGAAAGGAGGCAGGAGGGGAACAATTGTAAAGCACAGTGTGCAGCAGACCCCATAGTTCTCTCCATCAGCTCTACCTGGCCCCCAGATTATTCTCTGCTCACATTCATAATTTAGTATCTGTACTTCTATGCTGGTTTTGGAACCAAACCCACTTTTTAGCCAAGCTACTTTACATGACCATGACATTATTACCTCTTTTCATCCTTACTTATGGGGCCACCAATTGCGTTATTCACTGCTGCTACGTACAGACCATCAATCCTGGCCAAGCATGTGTTGGTTATAATCCTTATTTATTCTATGCAATTTAGAAGATCCTAAAACATCAGAGTAGTGTAAGAACTTTTTGTTGTACCAGTGTGCAGTAAGTGAAACTAGATATACAGTAGTGAAAAATGGAACATAACTGTATTTGAAATTCATGATCCTGTCCTTGTATGACTAAACCACCAGACTTCCTTACTAAAATTGAAAGTTTTATTAGAAATGAAGTTGCATTTCCTCTATTGTTTTGGTAATAGCTGCAAGACTTATATACGAAATTCTTACCCAGCCAGGTGAGATAGAGCTTCTTTTTTTTTCATTTTATTTTAAACTGCCTGCAATTCAACATTAAGATATATCCACTATTTAAGAATAGGATATGATCAAAAGGTCTGGGAATTCTCTCTGTGCAGGGCAAAGTGCTGAATCTTCATGCACTAGAAATACCAAGTAGCACTTCCCTAGGAGTAGGGAATGGACTGAAGTTAGAGATGACTCACACTAAAGGGCTCTCATGTGTCTCTCTCTCCACCTCCTTCTCTCCTTTGGCACACAAGAAGGTAGGCAAGCTGGAAGCTTTTAGTTCTGCCTGATAGTCTAACAAAATACCTAGTGCAGATGCAGGGAGCCAGCATAAAAGCATGGTGTCTGATTAGATGAGATACCAGGAGCCAAGAAAAAGATTGCAGTGCCTGCTGAGTTGAAATGGAAGTCAGGTTGAAAGGAGGTGTTCCTTGCTCAGGCAGACGGCATGGGCACCGGGGGAAGAGTATGAAGTGAAAGATGAAAAATGTAAGGAATGCTAATGTTTTAGAAGAAAAACAGGGGCAGCTGGAAATTAGAAAAAAAAAAAAAAAAAAAAAACAAAAAAACCCACCAAAAACACAGAAAAAACCACACACAGACTAAAAAAGCCCCATCAATCACATACTCTAATCTTATCACAAGGATTATCAGTATCACTAAAAGGCACATAAGCTTGTGCCGAAGTAGCAAGCTCCATGGAAGGTCAGGGAGGAATTACAGGTACTCATTGCCATCCTGAAGGCTGTGTGCATGCTTTAAAATATATGTGCCTGTGCTTAAATCCCTTCCTGAACAGGGTTATTGTATTACCAAGTCCAAGTTTCCCATTCAGCGGCAATAGAACAGAATAGAATAGAAATAATAGAATAGTTAGAAATGACCTACACATATTATCTAGTCCAGCTGCAGTGCACATCAATTTCTTCATGAATTATAAGTTATACTGAAGGTATTAGTAAGTCTAGAATTTCCCACAGCTCACTGTAATATCTTCCTTCCTGTTTGACCCACACAAATGGGTGGGGATACTAAAACGGAAACTGGGTGTGCAAGAAAGGCAGTACTGAAAATGGCACTGGGGTCAGCAGAGAGAGTTAGCCTTTTAAAGAGAAAAGAAGTGTACACAGATGAGTTCATAATCAAAAAAGAACTAACCAGACTACCACACACTCAACAATTTTGCCTTCATTCCTTAATGTTTTTACTTACATTGGCTGCTCCATTTAAGTATTATTAGCACTTCTGGGAGACAGTAAGAGGTGACGGGCAGGGAGGCACAGGAGTGCCCTTAATGCAGAAAGTGATTGATCATTTCAGGATTGTCCATGATTCCTTCTATCCCTGTTAAGTGGGAGGCTGAGAGCAAGCAATAAAAGGACAAACCATTTTTTCCCCTTTTTAGGGTTAAGCATTCCATACGCCCATTGCTTTAACTTCTGCTAGACATATTAAAAACATCATCATCTTAAATTCCAGGCTTTAAGAATTTTTAATTTAATTTTCATTAAAAATAAATATTTGAAAATAATTTTAAAGTGTTTGCAATCATGCAGATGAATCTTGATCTCATCACTCTTCAAATTCTTAGTTCTCATGTAATTACTTGCGTGAAACACCTCATGTGAATAGCAAGTAAATCATTAGTGATTAGACATTTTTTGATTGTTTTGAAGAGACCCAGCTGCTGTCTTTATGTCAAAGAACATCCGTAAAGCACCAGTGATTAAACAACATGGTATTTTTGCATGTCAGGCATCATGTCCTTGGATATTAATCACACTTAGTGCTTTTCAGATGTGCATCTCAAAGCATCTCATTGAAAAGCAATTATAACCCCCATTTACAGACCAGAAAGTTGAGGTACAAGCTAAGTGACTTGCCCCATTTCATGCAGCATATCTGAGGTCACAGTCCTGGTTCCAGCAGCTGAGAATTTCACTCGGTTTCTTGCTTATTCATCCACCTTTCATTTTCCAATTGAAATACTTAGACAAAACAAAATTCTGGATTATTTCATGATAATGAAAAATGAAAAAACCCAAACCAAAAACTGAAACCCTAAGAATGGGGCGAGCATACTGCCAACATTAGAAAATCTGAATTTAAATTAGAAAATATTTCCTAACCTTATGTAGTCTTCTTTTTTTTTTCCTCCTAAAAGGAAATCTAGTAAAGCATTTTCCATAATAAACAGCCCTTCACGGAGCCTAAACCAGCCACTAAAAATAGTTCTTCTGTCCAAAAATTGTCATCCTGAATCATAGCTCTATCCTCATTACTGAGATATATATACGTAGAAAGAGACAGGGAAGAATGAGAATTGCTCTGCTTAACAGTGATAGCAACAAGGACCATTTAGTATATCTGAAAGACATGGTTTTTGCCTAAAAACATGGTGGGTTTGCAAGTGACTCTCAGAAGTAATTTTTTGCTGTTTATATATAAATATATACATATGAAACATTCATTGAAACATATATATAATGTTTCATAAGCCCAGTGGAACAACAGCTGTAAATCATTACCAAAATGAGAAACTAAAACCTCCTTTTGTGTCAGCTGTGTAAAGGGCAGGGAGTTATTTATAAGATACCCTAAATATATAGTTGAGTTTCCTACTGAACTCAAAAAAGGTATACCAGCTACTCATAAAGCTGAGTCAGTGACTGTTAAAAAGAATGAGTTTGTGGAGCAGTGCTGAGCTGGACCAGAGATCACTGTGACATTTAGTGGTTACAATACCACTGGAACAGCAACCAACTCCTCCAGAGGAAGTGGTAATGTGCTTACTCAAATTTTCTGCCCTCTGTTAGGTTCCTGAATACACAATTTGAAAGTCTTCAATGGCTTAAATCCGGAGACAATAATGCTCCTCCACTTCCTTATGCAGGAAGCTTTAAATTACAAGGATGGATTATTTTAATTGCTACTCTTTGGGTTCTCTGCTTGAGCTATTGCTAAACATCTATGGCAAAACATATGGATGTTGAAGTAATAGCTGTGACAGACCATCATGTTTGCAGCTACTGCCTTATAAACATTTCACCCAGTGTATTTGGTAAGGACTCTCAGAAGTTGAAATATTCATAAAGAACTTGTAGGCAGTAGCTTTATGTTCTGACATTAGCAAACTACCCACTAAATTAACCATTATGCGTCACAAGTAACCAAGCCTTGAAGATAGAGAGCAAGCTCTGAATTGCTGCAAAAGAAAGTCAAGGGCCCCATAGTGCTAAAAGCCTCTTTAAACAATACTTATTTCTACCACCTTCTGTTCAATAAAATTCTAATTCTTCTGTAGGGTAATAAATAGAGAAATGTTCAAGCTCACATTCTGTATACAAACATGTTTGGATTATGATTTTCTGGGGGCTCCTTAAATGAGAATTTGGGTCAACACTGCTGTTAATAAGAAATATTATTATAGTAGAATTTAAAGGCACCATTCCTCAGTGTGGGGATGAAAAATCATATCCTCCAGTGCAGGAAGAGATATGCATAATAGGAAATAAAATGTCCTGTGATCATCTCTGAGTCTTGCAGTGCTCATCACTAATGACAGCCCTTTTCCAGGTTACTGGCTAACAGACACAGTACAGAAGGGGACAGAGCACTCACTCTGTCCTCATCTTCACCAGCAACTAGCCTGGCTGCCTGCTGGCATTCTTCAAATGTCAAAATACTTGCTGCTACCACATCAGATGTCATACAGCTTGTTTTCCCTTTTTAATCTTAAACTACTGCAGCTTCCACAGGCAATCCTGTGTAGAAAGAAAGGACAGAAGGGGAAAGAGAAGGCGGCTAAAGCTCCTGTAGCCCAAGGGGAGGACAGAATCAGTAATAGTCTTCCCATTTCTTTCAGCAGAGGATGCAGCTAACTCTTCTTTCTTTCACTTTGCCAATGGCTTGCACCTCACCTCCTCAGCTCTGCAGCATCCAGCTCCCTTTCAGCCCAGGGTTCCCTGTGACTTCTTGCCTTTGGGGGTGACAACTCTGCACTACTGCTGAGTACATGTTCACAAGTGATAGCTTGTAATAGTAAACAGCATTGAACTTCTATATAAATAGCTTTACCCCCTCAGAGCTGGAAAGAAGGGCAGGTTTTGCTGTCTCTATCTTATAGATAGAAAAGACCATCTTGACATGCCAAAGGTCATCCAGCAAAAAGGAACAAAGAGTTTCTCGTGGTCTGGAACAGAGAGTTTCTCGTGGTCTTACTGACCACAGTGAAGGTGTCTTAGGGTCCTATTTCACTTTCAGATTGCCTTTAGAGAAAGAAGCCAGTGCACACAGTGTAGAGCCAAAGGTCTGGGTGAGCAGTTCAACAACATGATTTTACTTCAGTTATATTTCAAACAAGGAAGTCCTTTGCACATGATGATCAAGGTCTGTGTAAATTGCAATGCTATTTCACCTACCTTAAGATGCAAACTGCTGTGTGAAAGCAGGAGGACTGCAGTATGCATGTGCACAAGCCCCAGATGACAACTGAGTGTAAACACAGCAGATGGTGACAAGGCAGTAGCAGCAAAGAGATAAATCCATCAAATTTAATGCTAAGCCTAAAGGCTGCTCTACCAAACCTTTATTATCAGTGTTGCTGAGTTCCTCAAGTTCTAATATATAGTTATAAAGAAAGGGTGAAAAAGAAAATACTAGTTCTTTGGTACGCTCTGGAGTCCTCTGTGGTGATCAGAGTTTGTTCTAGCCTCTGTCAGGCAGCAGCTGTCTCCTCTGAACCGGCCAGCATCGAGTATGTCAGTGCTGTGCACTGGAACCACAAGCTTATGGGGAGGAAGCAGCTTGCAGTGCTTCCTCCTCTTCAGCTTCTTCTCGAGGCCAGAAGCTGGACAGACCCAATGCTTTACACCAGAGGTGGACATACTCAGAATATCACAGAATCACAGAATCACAGAATTTCTGAGGCTAGAAGAGACCTCCAAGATCATCAAGTCCAGCCTATGACCCAGCACTATGACATCAGCTAGACCGTGTCACTAAGCATCACATCCAGTCTTTCCTTAAACAACTCCAGGGATGGCGACTCCACCACCTCCCTAGGCAGTCCATTCCAGTGTCTAATTACCCTTTCTGTGAGGAAGTGCT
>JAAGNO010015782.1:0-21826 GCA_033439905.1 Ceryle rudis
GGCCACCCTCGTGTGGGAGACGAGACACCTTTACCCAGCCCCAGCTGAGCACCGACGCTCTGACTGAGCCCTGGGTGCTGAGGCTGCGCCCTTTCGGCAGCCAGAGGTTGCATCAGGCATGTCCGCATGGGTCGGCACGTGGTGCGTGCTGGGGAGGTTCACAGAGCACCACTAGACCAAAACTCAGCCGAGGACATTCAGGAACAGAAAGAAACAGTCTCTATAGACCAAAACTCAGCCGAGGACATTCAGGAACAGAAAGAAACAGTCTCTATCTTCCCTAGTTGCATTGCTTGTCTAATTTTTATTTTTATATATAATGTATACGTGGGTATATTTGTCTACAGACCTTCCATTGTTTTGTGTCCTGATGTTACTGTGACTCCAGCATACTACATTCTAACTACACCTGTGAATCCACAACTCCAGTCCTATGTTTTCTAAACAAAGGAATTACGTTGTGAACCTCCTGGAGTGTATTTAAGTCCAGCTTAACAGTGCTTTTAGACACATCAAGTTTTGGGAAGGCAGGTGAAACGATGAGAGGCCGGCAGAAAAGAAGCAAAACTCTATCAAAGGCCCACCCCTGCCCAAGAATTCAGACAACAGAATGATCTTAAAAATGTCCTGGTACAATGTAAAACATTCACCAGAGCTCAGCTGTTGTTTTAAATTCACTGGGGTGAACAATATCGTAGGTATCATTTCCCTAGTTAGCTCCACTAAGTACATTAATATATGGAAATCTTCACAGATTGCTGGCGCTAAGAACTAAGCAGGCTGTAGTCAGACTCAGGTCTGGGCTCACTGCTACATCAGGGCTCTAATTATGGATTCCACCAGTGCCCCATGAAGCAACTTGTAAAATTAATATGAATATTTAAAACTTCTTTGTCAAGAGCCCTGGCCAGCCAGACTTCACAGCTGCCATCCCAGACCTCAGAAAATGCTGGTTTTGCAAATCACAAATTGCATGGCAATAGCAAGGAGTTGTAAAGAAAATTTACACAGTTAAGTTGCTATAACTGTATCCAGTATTAAATGGCATTACATTAGATAGCAAGACTAAACACCAATCCTATTGTCTTTTTCACTCCGAGGTCTCAAAACTATTTTACACAAGTCGATACGCTTTACCACAACTGCTTCACAGATGAGGAAACAGAGTCATGTTGACAGAAGTGAGAACAGAACTGCTGCTCAAGTAAAGCCTTGCATTATATTTGCGCTATAACCTTGAATTACATTTACAGTATAATTTCTTGATGTCCTAACCTTCTTCACCATTCTGTTCTGGACATTCTGACACAAAGTGTTAGCACCGAGGTTTGTCTGCAAGATACGGGTCCAAACGGGATGAGGGAGCCTGCGGTCTCCCCTGCTTCACATCACACATCTCTTTATGATTCCAACCATGTCACAAATGCAGCCCTGGGTTGGGTAAAGTCTGAATGCCTCTAAGAGCGGCCCTCTTTCTGTAACGCAGCAGAGGGTGGATCACAAGCATAACTCGGGGGATGAAATTTAACAAATTAAACTTGGTGAGGGGGTAAATAACTCATCTGAAAGAGCCAGCTGGACAAATAATCCAGTTCCAGAGCTCTCTCCTTACAACTCTGTGTGGTATTACTACACAGTACATTTAGCAAGAAGCTTAGGAGAATCAGTGCTATATCCCATAGCTATGTATTTAACCAGTTAAGCACCTGATGACAAAGCTTGCTTAGCTCTTAGAAGCTCATCCGGATCTCTTTGGATATAGCAGGCTTTGAGAAGAGGTACATGGGAGTCCCCTTTCACAGCCTAGTTTCGGTTCTGGAAGAAAAAGAGGGCTTGCCATCTACTTTAGCAGAAATCATTAAAGTGCAAATCTCCCTGCTGCATATTTCAGGCACATTGAATGAGATGAACAGCTGAGGCCCTGGTCACTTGAGCCTGTTATTATTATAGATAGAGCTGGAAGTTGGGAGTAGCGGCAGTTGTTTAACAACTTCTGTTGAGAGACCATGTTTTCAGCTTGTTACATGATGCCAAACTTTAAATATCGAGGCTGAAATCGTAGGGAGGAAACTGACCATGCAGTGATTTTTTGGAAGTCTCTGAAAAAAAAAAAAATGGTGCAGCTATTTCTGAGCTGAAGGTCAGAAGATAAAATAGTTTTTTCTGACCATGTTAAAAATATCTCTGCTGTTTCATTAAGGAGCTCTAACATCTCATCATTTGGGGCAAGTGAGATTTTATCAGGATGATGGTTTAGATCAGAATGTGCTTTTGTCAGAAAAAGTGTGCTTCTGTCAGTGCCTATCCAGACTGACTCAGCTGCATGCTCCTTTAAGGGAAATAGGTCCCGTGTGACAGATGAGACATGTGATGCTAATAAAGGAATAAAAGGTAGTTAGCAAGGGAAGGGGCATTAAGGAGCCGGATGTTCTACAAGCAAGTAAAAGCTCTGGAAGACAAAAGAGCTGTTCTGGGTGGCATTTAAAGATGGTGTTTCAGAAAGTGAAGTATGAAGAGAGCAGCTTATTGTTTGAGAGACTCTAGCCAGTAAACCTTTGGTAAAGGCTGTGTTTTCCTGTAACAGTTGAAAGCTGTTCTGTAGCAAGTGATTCTTTACTTAAGAGTGGGGAAAACAATATAAAAAGTGAGCTTGATGTAGTGAGAATGTGTTGCCCTTTGGTGTTGCAGTCACAGACTAGTCTGAAGGTGTGGAGAAGTGAAACTGAGCCAGGATGGGGTTTGTACTGCTTTGAAAAAGTAAGGTGTCCTTCAATATAGCAAGATTTTGATGAAGTAATCTAGAGGAAACTTGCCCAATATCTGCCAAATTTATTAGCCTCTGCAAAGGCATCTACTGCCAGTGTTCTATAGATATAGCTGTAAATGACTTGAGTAACTTCTGGGGGAGCTTTATCACTCCTCATTTTTTGTGTGTTGTTTCATGAGCTGCGAGACCTGCTTGGTCATGCTGCTGCAGAGCCTGGTGGAGCTTGGCCAGTCACTGTGATGGGGGACAAGCTTCCAGGAAAGCTCTGAAGTTCTAGACTATCAAGTTGACTTTGAGTAAGGCTGTTAACTTCTGCTTCTGCTGTGAGGTAGCAAAGAACAGCTGTACAGCAGCCAGTGTTTCCAGTAAAAAATAAAATTACTGTCTTGCGGCTTCTGGAAAACCAGACTGTGAAAATCTTAACAGCAGTTCTTAAACTGGTGTGGGAAGGAGTAAGAAAGGGGGCTTTGTTATGCCTGTTGCTGCTAAGTCACTGACTTAGCTACTTAAAGAGTTCTGGAGCTGCAGTTATGCTTGAAGTTGGTTTGTGGTTAAGCGTGTTCACTTAAAGCCTTGGATGGGCCTGACAGAGGGAAGTCTCCAATGAAGTTTAAGAAGTTTAGATTTAAATACTTCTGCATGTTTGGTGTTAAACAATGCCCAGTTTGTGCATGCAGATGAACTGTGTTTAGCAGCAGGAAAGCTGATCTCCCCAGGAGCCCCACCGTAGCGATGGCAGGTGATGTTCCCAAGACCTGACTGCTCTGGTGTTCTGTCTGGACAGCTTGGCTCTTAAAGAGCTTAGCATCAAAGTAAAGCTGAGACACTCCAAGGTGAGAGAGTATTAAGAGTAATACTGCCTCTTAAGAGCTTCTGTTTCTCCTGTTCGTCAACTTTCCTTTTTAAATTGTAGCTTTGAAGCTGTAGGCATCGGGTCTGGGGAATGCCTTGGTGGTGTGCACCTTGAGTGGGGCAGGGAAGTGCCTTTACACAGCTGATGTGCTGTGGAGCTTGAGCGAATGGCACTGCAAGCTAATTCAATTACTTCTCTGCTGCTCTCCTCAACTAGTCATGGACTAAAACATGACTTAGTGCTCTGCTGTACAGTTCTGTCACCAAGACTAGGGGAGTCCTTCAGCAGCACTGCTGCAGTAGTGATGCAGTCTGCTATCCCTCAGTGACCAGGATGCTGCTGCAACACAAATAAGCAGTGACAAGGGGAAGGGAGTTGAGGGGTGGGGAGGAGGAGAGCTAATCTTCATCGAGTACTCTACTGAATCAAAACAGAGCTGATCAATCAGCTAAGCTGTGCCTGCTTTCTGCCTTTTGTTCTTATAAAGTGATGCTCTCATCAGCTTGATCAGCAGATTAAAGATTAAGTGCTGGCATCTTCCCCAGGAATTCCTGCACTGGGACAGGCTGCCTTCAGTCCCCTGTTCAGTCTTGAGCTAAATAAGTGTAGAAATGGAAGTTATGGGTTAAGTATGCTGTTTCTTCATTGTCATGTGTTCTTGTGCATGAGGACAAAGGAAGCTAGGCAGCGCTTGCTTATCTTTCAGTAGCCAAAGACTTGTGGCTCCTGAGGACCTCTTAGTGCACTACCAAAGAGTAAGTTGTACCTGTCCTATCTGGGGAAAATAATCATGAAGCAACTAGTGATTCCTGTGGTTGTAGACATAATATGTGAAAATGTACTAAAATCTGTCTGCTCAAGATAAGCAAAGGCACTTCACTGATGAAGTGATTGCCTCCTCTCTGCCCCTGGTGTTAAGAGTAATCATCTTTCCATGTTAGTTCTCTAATAGGAACTGTTCTCTATGTGATCCAAACTGATTCAGAGCTTCAACAGTTTAATTGGTTAATTTACTTCAGAAAGAAGCATAAAGCAGGTAACTTGTGATGCTGTCTGGCTCTGACAGCTTCTGGGGTGCACAGGAATTGAAACTGCAGGCCTTTGAAGGCTTTAGCTATACTGTGGCAGCACTTTATCCACTGAACAATGCTGGCGTTCTCTGAGCTCTTTGGGGCTGGGTAAGTAGGAAATTACTTTTCTTGGCTTGTGATGTAAAAGGGGGACAGAAGACAGGCATGTAGGGAGGTACTGTAATCATTGAGCTACCTCAAGTTCCCAAAATGTACTTGATCTGAGTTTAATATTTACTCTATCTTGGGTAAATGTTGATTGATGAAGACTGACACACTGAACTTCTGAAATGAATGGCTATTGTTGTGCTGGTAATCAGTTTACTGATTAGTTAGTATTGGACATTGTCCTAGATATTAAAAAATTACTGGTAGTATAGAAATAGCACACTAGCGAGAAGAATCCTTCAAATACATGCAGGCATCCTAGTCTAGACATGTCTTAGCCTTTCACATTTTCAGTGCTAGGTTTTTGTCATTGAGTGGACAGTGCAACACTGAAGGCCAACGTTCACCTTTAAATTGAAATCTTACTGAGTGATACAGGTTTAACCATTGCAGGTGGGTCAGTTCTTCTAGCTAAGAAGTCTTGGAAACTGTAAGAAAAGCAAACCCACTATCTACCAACCACCTTTATGTTTTAATATAAATAGTGGCCTAGACAATATCTGAAGGCATAATATTGCAGCAGAGCTGTTGCACTTCAAGTCAGAAAGCTGATCATAACAGCTGAACTGCATGAATACAGCTGGGGAAAGTCAAAGGTTTTCTCTGAGCATCTGACAGCTGAATGGGAAAGCAAAGTTGAAAAAAGATCTCTCTGTCCTTATCTCAGTGCCACATTAAGATTAGACTAATAAAGTTGAAAAACAAAACCCTTTGTCACATTTGTTCTCCCATAACAAAGTGAAATGCACCAAAATGCATAACCATGTTACTATTAATGGACTGTGGTGCAGCAGCAAATTGGTGCAGAGCTGGGATGGTGCAAGTGTCTTCCTTGCTATATTACATCCAGGCTGTGCATTGGAGCTTTGTTTCATTAAAGAGGTGCTACAGATTAACTGTACTCTGGTTTGTGGGGTGAATGGCCTGGAAGCGCTATGAACCACTTCAGTAAATGAAGGTTTTCAAAGCCTTGGCAAAGATGTAGAAAATGTTGGTAAAACATTTTGACCTTCAGGGGGTCTCATCTTGCTGATGGTTTTAGCCTGCTTTGTGGTGGTGTTGCTGGAGGCCTGCAGAGGTAGTGGGCTTCCTTGCACTAAGAATATCCTGCCTGTTAATGCAAACTCTGCCATGCAGGAGCTGCAGCCGTACAATGCTGGTGGTGAGGCGCAAGTAACTATAAATACAATGCTGACTACCCAGATTTGTCTCCCTGTGCTCCTCTGTGGTCTTGTGAAATGAGAGGAATTGGTTATGGTATCATCTGCAACAGGTATTGAGAAGTAAAAACTGACCCAGTCCTCTGAATCCTAGGCTAGACCTCTGCCCCGAGTGGGTGGTGATGACTGGCATGCTGGATGTGGGATCTTAGTCTGCATATATTCCATCTCACCTGGCACAGAACTGGCACTCTGTGAGCTTGGGTTATGCAGTTGACAGGCAGGTAGGTTTAAGTGGTCCAGTCAAAAAAAACTAATCTCCAGATGCAAAAGCAAGGAAGGTGAAAAGGAAGAAAGGCTTTCCAACTAGTGCCAGGACACTTTTTGGATGCAGGTAATCAGCATATCTGAAAACTTCATCTAAAAGCTTTCAAGGGTAGTACCAAAAGGCAATAATAAATTTAGACTGCCCCTGATGTACTCTTGGTGTTTTGCTGTGGTGCACTGAAGTATGTAGGTGAAAAATTAACCGTGTTTCAAAACTATTGTGCTGCAACTGTTGGTTCCAGAGCCAGCTTGCTGTACAGCTCTTGCCTGCATACTTTTTAAATGCTGCCTGGTTCAGTTGTCCCCCTGGCAGTAGAGCCTAGACTGGTTTCCCCTCCTTCAGTCTCACTTGGCACTGGAGACTAGAACATCAGAACCAGAAATCATTAGTTGTTGGTAACTCTTGGATGTAAAGCGAAGTCACTTTGGACACTGGTTCTTTTGTTCCACAGAGCTGACTCTCACTTCCACGAAAAGGAAGGAAAATGGACTGGTGCATGTTGTCTCTGTGCTCAATGAATCTCTCTGCCTGGAAAATTCAGGGGCTGGATCCATCATGAAATATAGGGATCTACACAGCTTCATGAGCTGCAGCCTTCCAAGGGCTTAATCAATGGAATAGTTGAAGGATAAATTGCACATTCTGTCAAACCAGTAAGAGGCAGGGACTAAATGTATATAGGACAAAGGGCTTTTCTAGGCCTGAGCTGGTTTAAAACAGCATAGCTTTGCTAAAGTTAGTGATAGGTCTTTGGCTCAGGCTTTACAGTGTTCTGTATGTCAGGAAAAAAATGAGACCTGTTAAATGTTTGTGGAAGGTGTGAGGTTTTGTTTGCCTTTTTGTTTAATTTTAGACCTGCAGCTTCTGTCTGAATTCTTGATGTGGTTAAGATTGGTGTTTGCAATACCATGGAGAATGAGATGATTATTTTTTTCCCCTGTTCTTTTTTTTTACCCCCCCCTTACCCTTATTGATCAAAGTTAGAGAACTCCCTGCATCTTTCCAGCTTCTGTTTGCCTGAGGAGCCACTGCTGACTTCTGAGTAAGTTCCAGCCTGTGCCCCAAATTTAGACTAGCTCAGGTGGGAGCAGAGAGGTTTGAAAGGCTTCTGCAGATGTCTGATTTGCTTTTCATTTTTTGCTTTTGCAAGAGCAACATCACCAGGTGAGAAAACCCAGCAGGCAATCAAACGGCTCAGTCCCCACCTTGTCAGGAAATACGGCTGTATCACGGAGCGAGCGCTTGCTTTTTAGACACAATCCTATAGGATCAGGGTTCTTGCAGTGTCAGGGATTTAAGACTTTTTAACTCCCCCTCCCCCCTCTTTTTTTTTTTTTTTTTTTCCCCTTGCTTGTCTGAACAGCTCTGGGCTCTCCCGGCATCACTTCAGTGCAAGGACCCGTCTGACACTACTTATGCCAGGTCCTGCCTCCCTCGCAGGAGAAGCAGTCTGCAACTTTTGCTGCTCTAGACAACGCTTCATCTCTGGGAAAGCAGAGCTCTACACAGTGGATTTGGGGTAAGAAGAGACAACTTCGGTGGGAGGGAGGGTTTCCTAACGTGGTTTAATGGAAGCTCTTTCCTTTGCATGCTCTTTTAGGAAGGGAGGCATTTTAAAGAGGCTGTGGTCCTTCCTCCTGCGGGGTTGTCTTTTATAATTGATGAAACATTTTACAAGTCCAACTTCTGGTGTGTGCTTGCTAATTAAACTTCATACAGTTCGCTTCCTTTCTGCCTTTTTAATGCTCCTTGGGACCAATATGAGGGAAGCTAAAATCAGTGAAATCTTTTTTTTTTTTCAATCTGCTTTTATAAAACAAAAAAGAACACCACCCAAACCGGAATGAAACCTTCTAAAATGACTGGTCAGGAGCTCTGGTTTTGCATTATCTCCGCTGCTGATTTTGCAAGCAGGTGGTGGGGTTTTAATGCCTTCAGGCTGGTGCAGTTGTGCTGCAGTCCGAGCCCTGTGCTAAGCTGCAGAGCCTTTGCAGGAGTGCAGCAGGACGCGCTGACTCGCTGCTGATGCAGTACTTGAGGAGAGGAAACTTCCTGCATCTCCCCTCCTGCACCCCCCCCTTCTTCCTTGACACTTCTCAGCTTGTCTCCCCACTCTCACTCCTTGTCACCCCGTCAAGGAAACTGGGGGTTGTGTGGCAGGATACAGGAGGACGAAGGAGAAATTGGACGCTGCAGCTTTAAGAGTGCAGTAGTGCCAGAGCTTTTCTCCTTCAAGTGATCTGCAAAGCAGTAGCCTTAGCCAGGGATTCCCCTTTCCGTGGTAGTCCTGAGCTCTCCGGAGCTGCCAGCTGGAATCAGGGGGTTTGCAGCTCCGACTGACTTGCCTTTACCTCTGATTTTTTTTTTAAGCAATCGCTTAAAGACCAGTTGCCTGAAATGTCTGAACTCAAGACTTCAGCTTCAGCGCCCGTCTCCCAAAATACCATGTCCTTGCGTGCTTGCATCTGCTGAACCAAGCTTAAAAAGTGTATTTTATGCATCTAAGGAAAGTGGTCGCATGACCCCCAAGCATTAATGCCTTTCGACAGCCTGCAAAAGTTCAATTGGCATTGAAATGTGTTAGCACAGCCTTTTTCTGTGGAAGTTTAACTTGTATTTTCTGAAGAAATGTGCAATTAAAATATTGTTTGGAATGCACAAGGACTGGATTTTTAACTATAAAGTAAAAACTATATTCACTGGGGCATAAATGTCTGCTAGCAACTTGCATTTTCCTAGTATAAAGATGTTTATATTAATTGAAATGTAGCTTCTTATGAATTCCAGAGTCTTGGTAACTGTATGAATGAATGGGGCAAGGGGGAAAATGTGGTTTGAGCAATTAGTAATTCTGTTGAAATAGCCGTGAAGTCAGCTGTGCTGAAATCCCTCTAGATACGGATTTGATATTATGTGTCTGGGGGTGGGAGGGGGAAGCTACTCAGCAGTCAGTTGTTACAGCACATACCAAGTCAGATCCTTGCTGCTGCTGTGGAGTTGATGCTGGATGACATTATCAGCATCTGAAGTGACTAAATATTTGACTTTCCTTTTTAGTGATGTCTCCTGACACCAGGAAGGGTGTTCTTGTGCCCACTGAGGCAATTACTTGTGTCTGCAACTTCATTTGAGAGTAGTGGTGTATGTTTGCATTGCTTAGATCTGTAATTGTGGTGGCTTTTTTTATTGTGTGCCTGCACAAGGACTAAGAAAAGTCAGATCTGTAGGAAAGGTGTTTATCCTCATCACAGCAGAGGGGAGCTGGGACCAACGCTTGATCTCTCAAGGTCACACAATGCAAGCTGATGGTAGAGGCAAGCCCCTAGGCACCCTCAGCTGCAGAGTATCTCTTTTAAATTCAGTGAAACTTTCAGATCTCCTCTCGGAGATACCTTTAGCCCCAAGTCTCAAAGACACAAGGGGAGTCACAGATGTAAGGAGGAAACCTTGAATTTTGCATGATGCAAATCATGAGCTAAAGTAACTGAAACTCAACGGTTGTGATGCGGACTTTATGCAGCCTGCTAATACTGTTACTTCTGGTTTCCTCATGTCATCATGCCAATGAGCAGAGAGACTTTAGTTCATTTGTAAAGTACTTATGTATAAATTTGTGGCACTTACTAAGACACCCCTCTAATTCCTAGAATAGGGACAAAATTAGGGTTAACGGAGTTAACACCAGGCTTGATGTAAATCACTAAGGGGTAATGAATGTGACAGTGTTCCAACATGTGGGCACTGTGGAAGAATAACTGGCATAAAAGCGTATTGGTCTCTGCCTTAACGAAAAAAACAACTGCTCTAAAACTGAACAGAAGAGCAGACTTCACCAAAGGCAGTACAAGTGGTGAAAGCAGGGGAACTGCAGGGAAGCAGCTACATTCTCAGGAGTTCAGCTTCTAGAAGTGGGCATGAAAGCCTCTTGAAAGGGTTGTCTTCGTGTCTCGTTGAAAACTTGTCAAGACAACTGCCTATGCATATAGAAAATAAGAATGGGGATAGTGAACAAAAATAAGCCAGATCCAGGGTTTGTGCACTTACAATAGTGGTCCCTGTAGTGACCTGTCATCGTACTGGTCATCTCCTTTTCAGGTGAAGTATAAATAATTACATGCTACTCTGAGGAAATTAAGGGCAAAGGACCCTCCAGTGCTGAGCAACGAGAGGAAAAGTTTCAAAAGACAAAATAACAGCAGGGTGGAAGGGTTAGGGGAGGGAGGATACGCTTCATGCTCTCTATCCTCTTACATCCCCTGCTGCCCTGGCAGTTCTTGCTTTGTGCACCTGGAAAGGCATCCTCAGTGCACATTAAACCTTAACTGGAGTTTGTAGCACCTCCAGTACCACCTTAAACTCCTGTGCTGTGCTTACAGCTATCCAACATGATAGATATCTAGATAGTGTGGATATAACAAGCCAGTCTACTGAAAAACCTGAGCACACAGATTGAGTGCTTTTGAAATGTAGACTTGGCTTCGTCTGGTGAAGGACCATATTTCAGCTGATTACTTCCCTTAATGCCAGTCTCTGATCTGGAAAGCAGTGATCTTTTTCGGGCTGACATATTGATACTAGAGTGAGTTTTAGCATTTTGGACTGCCTGGGATATGTGCTTCTGTTAGAGTCTTTTTTTTTTTTTTTTTTTCCTTCTTTAAATGAGTAAGGTGTCTTGAGAAAGTACTACCTTGAAAAAAAAGAAAATGTAATGAGGTTTATTTCTAGTGCACACTCTTGCTGCTCATGTGCTCACACAGATATAGGCCATACCAAATTCTTTGTGGTTATAACTACCACTACTACCAGAGCCTCTGATGACTCTGCTTCACCACATGCTTAATGAATGGGGATTAAATGGTGGTTTCCTTGTGGCTACTGACTTACTTCCAGTGGCTAGTATAGAAATGGTTATGAAAGACTGAGTCAAATGACAGCATGTATTTTTGGGAAGGTCATGGATTCTGTGCCTGGTGCCTCCCTGCAAAAGGTGCATATCCTTTAAGTACCTGTTTGTGTCTGCAGTTTAACTCTTGCCTACATGCTGTGGTAGCATGTAGCAGGCTGCACACTAGGCTGGAGGGATGTAGTTTATTTCCAAGCTATTATGTGCTTTTTTTCCTCCCCGTTAATGACTCCCATGCTCCCTGTGAGCACTGCAGCATACTCACATGTTATAAGTTTCTTTTTTTCAAAGTGGTTTTGTGAGTGAAGAAATACAGACAAATTATGTGAGGAAGGGTTTCATATAGAGGGGACTTTAAAAATTGCTCCTGGATGCCAATTGCAGGGTCACTGGTAATGCCTGTTCCCGGAGGAATCGGGAAGACACCTTTCCCTGCCTGAACAGTGTAAAGCATTTAGCAGCTTTGCCCATTTTCCCGCAGATGTGAAACATTTGGATTGGGGCAAGGGAGAGACTGAGCTGCTTCTTGCAAAATCTGCAGATTCTTCCAGTTGGCTCTTTCACTGCAGAATCCAGAGTGATGAGGAGTGCGAGGGGTGGGGGAAATTGTTGGCTCAGTTGTGCTATGTGATGCACCAAGGTATTTTAAAAGCCTTACCAGCTGCTGTAAATTGCTTTCTGCCCATCCCTGTCTGACATGTGAACACAAGAATTCCCATGTGCCAGGAATCTTAATGGTTTTTTTTTTTTCTCCTACCTCTATGCCTGGGTGTAAATGTCCTGAAGATGTAATTTTTTCCAGCTCAGTCTTTATAATTTCTAATTATTCTGGGAGAGCTGAACTGCAGCAGGGTTGCCATTCGTCTACCCTTCTTGTGCCTTTCCCCTGCCTTTCAGACAACTGATCTTTTGAGAAGGGAGAGTGCCTACTGCTGAGCGAGGAAGAACTACAATTTGGCAAATCTAAATGGGTTTTAATTTGCGTCAATATTCTGTAACAAGTAACTGTGTGCATTTATAGGCAGAGGGCAAAGCTTACCTCATTTTAAAAGCTTACTTATGATGAATAAAGTGCTCTGCCCTTGTCTTAACAAAATTAAGCAAGGGTGTGCTTATCAAAGATGCCTTTCACTTGGCATAGCAGCAGAAGTTGTGTTGAATCCTAGGAAAACAAAATAAGGTCCCTGCCCCAGAAAGCTCACAGACAAGAGCCTATTGTACTCGAGAAAAGCTTGGAAATGGCCTTGAACTAGCTGTTGACCTTGAGTTGTCAGTGACATTTTTTTGGTTTAAAATACCAGTGGGTTGTAATTTGTTATCAATTACAAGTCCTTTGCCAGTCCTGTCATTAAAAAAAAAAAACGGTGGAGAGTTGCCTGGTTATGTACAAATGGGAATTCTGTGGAGAGGCATTTTTAACTTTGAAGGGAACTGTCAGCTTGGGGATAGTGGGGCAGAAAATTGCTGGTTGAGGTAATCCCTAAGGTGTGGTGTTCTGGCTCTTGTGGAGCTCCCAGCCTCTGAAGTGCTTCCCCAGACATACTTCTCCAGGGGATACCCGAGTGCACCTTTACATGTAGTAAAGAACATACTTTTTTGACAGAAGTCATTGTGCTAATGCAGCGTATCTGTCAGTGACAGAAGATGGGACATCAACCTGTCTCCCTTCCACAGTTTGTGGAAGTGCTCAGAGTGCCTGTGGTGCTTCAAGAGAGCAACATTTGAACTGCTCTGGGCAAAGAGGGGCCTGAAGCAAATATCCTTGAACTGAAGGGTAGGAGGAAACTGGTCACTGAAGCCAATCTTGGCATTCACCTAGGCTGTGGAAAAGCATCTGAGTTAGAACCCTGGGTTGCAGTCCTGAGGACACAGACCTTGCACTGGGTACCAGGAATTATTCCTAGCTCTGAGGCTGCGTTGACTACAGAGCTAGTAAAATCAATGTGCATTGGGGCAGAGGCAAAAGTGCTCTGCAGGGAAGCTGTATAAAGGTGGATATGGCGCACAGAGGGTAAAACTGAGCAGGATCTCTGTGCACACCTGGAGGAGTGGAGCAAATAAGAGCTGCTCCTCCTTGAAGGCTCAGTCCTATAGGCAGGCTAGGCAGTCATTCAGTGTCTAATGACCAAGTATCAGCTTGTGTGTTTTGGGTAGATGGGTGAGAAGTGAAAAGCAGGGAACAATTTGTGGCTTGCTGGCAAGTCACCCGCTCTTTGATGCACTGCAGCAAAAGCCCTGTCTGAAAACTCTTCAGCAAAGAAGGACATTGCAGAGGAGGGGGGGGAAATGACACACTGACTGAAAGATGCTGCTGCAAGCGCTGTCACAGCCAACCCCTGTACTCTGCTTTCCCCCCCCCCCCCATTTAGCAATTGAGTTGGCTGGGTGCAACACCTTACGTCTGTGAGTAGAATGCAGCATCCTTTTCCTGGATGTCCTTCAATTGCAACAAGGGATGGTGCTGCGTGTAAATGTGTCCTCGGGGGCTTATTATAACCATCAGGTAATGGCTACGATGGGGAAATGGCAAGGTTCCAATAGGTGAATTGAACTTGGGTGACAAGCCACCACTGCAGCATTGGCTCTGCAGTTGCTTCAGCCAGGATGTTACGATGTTCTCAGGACTAAAATGGCAGCAGCAGCAGCGCATTGTGTAGCAGCAGTGTTGGCAGAAGGGAACTGTAGACCAAAGAACAGGATAACTGCTGATGCACTGCAGGTGAGCCTTGGGTTATTGTTGTTGCAGTGTGTGCGAGCTATCTGGACTGTACCCTGAAGCAAACAGGAAGGTGAAGTGCAGTTCACCTACCAGTAATGATAGATTTTTCCATTGGTAATAGCCTTTTTTGAATCCTCAACAGCTATCTATTGCAGCAAAGGAAGACTCCAACCTGCACGCTGCCTGTTCATATCCTGTTCTGCCCATCTTAGGAGTATGACACCCCAGGAGTGGAAGAAGACTAAACTGATCCATGGGCCAGATGTGGGGCTGCTGGCCCCAGTCTGCCAAGGACTCAGAGGACTCATCACTCCTTATCCTACAGTCGTAATAGTGAGGGGTAGAGAACGGGGACATTTGCTTCCATTATCTTACATGCAGTTTCTTGTGGTGCTATTGAACTCAGAGTTTAGCACTGGAGAAGCAAAGTTTACAGGAGACCTTAGATGTGGAAAAAGACTTGCAGTGGTAAATTGTTTTGATCCTGACCTTTCCTGTATAACACACAAGTTGAATGCATCATGCCATGAATGTATTTGTTGCTAGGTAGCATTCATGATATTAATATTTAGCTGATGTTTGTTTTCAGTCTGTCTATTTTAAGAAACTGATTCAGATTTACATGTGATGAGTGTTTCTGGTAACAAAGCTCATAACCCAGAGCCACGTTACTGGCAATGTTGGTGTGTTTAGTTGTTTATACAACTTTCATGGTAGGATGTCTACAAACAGTCACACAGGAACTGTGAACACGAGACTGTCATTTGTGTGCCTGTTCAGCTTGGTTTAAAAGAGGCCTCTTTAGCCATGTTCTCTTCATGTCTTGGAGAGCTGCAGTAGCAGCCAGGAGGGACGCGGGGACCTCTGCATGAGTGTTTCCAAAGCTTTGAATCAATGCAGTTCTGTTCCTGAGGGCTGCTCTGTGCAGTGTCATCTCGAGGGGTTCAGAGCTGCTTTTTGCTAGGCAGGAGCGGGCAGGGGCTTTGGAGAAGGATAGGTTAGGAAAAGTATTTCTTTCCATGGCAGCTACTTCAAGAGGAATCAAGAGGTTGTATCAGTTGTAAAGAAAGTGTGGCCAGGCTCACAGAGGTGTCAGTTCTCTGCTGGTTCTGCGATGTTCCTTGGATGCAAAGGCAAATGCTTGCTGCGTCTGCTTCCCTCCCTGAGCAGCTCTCTGCATGGGAGGCAACTGAACTTGACCCCTTTTCTTGCAGAAAACCCTATTGCTTCCACAGACGTGAAGCATGCAGCCAAATAAAAATAGCTGCAGTCTGTTGGGCATTGGGGTAGGAGAAGCAGGAGGAGAAAAAAGCTGACAGCAAAAAGCCTATTCTTCTCTGAGTGATTGACCAAGATGACCCTTTGCCTTCACCCGTGAACGAGAAGGGAGAATGTGATGAGCTTCTGCCAGGTGCTTCTGAAGGAGACTCTTCCATCTGTACCCCTCGGTACTGCTGCAGCTCTGTGCCCGCAGGGGCCCTTGGTGGGGGTGTCTATCCACAAGCACTACAGAGGAGGACAGGATACCTTGTTCCCAGGACACGGTGTCACCTCTGCTGGGTCTGCTGCCTGCCTGGCTCCCAGCAGAGGGAGGCAGCTGCACGCCAAGCTGCAGCCATGCAGCCTGCAGCTGCTCTGTGCTCTTTCAGCCTTGGTGTCATTAAAAACAAACAAGCAAAACCCCACAACGCTTCACCGAGAAAAGAGGCATTTCTCTTGCTGCTTAACGATAAAGCCTTTGAGTAGCTGGGAATTGCTACCTGTAATTGCACCAGCTAATCCTACTAGCAAGCTCTGTCCTTCACTTTAGGTGCTATTCTTAGTTCAGTCCCTACTGGATTCTTGCCAGAGCAAATGCTACGGCTTGGTCTGTGCCTTGGGAGAGGTTAGTTGAATGAGTGAACTGGGAAGCATCTTCCCGCTCTTTAAGAGGCAAAGCCATGCCAGAGATAGATGGACACGCTGCTTTTCTGACAAAGGTAAGTCAGCTAGTGATGGAAATGCAAAGGAAGTGGTAGAAATGCAGAGGGATGAACTTGGTGAACTGTAGCTAGCCCTGAGCCCATGGGAGTGGAGTGAATGACTAAGTTTCTTGTGACTCTTTGCTCTTATGACCTTCATACAAAAGTCTGTCTGTTGTTGTCTTGTCTTTTTCATCTGAAGCTGGGTCTCCAGCTTGCTGCTCTTTATTTGTTCCATCATCTAATACGCAAAATCCCTGTGCCATCCGGGCCCTGCTCTTGTGAGTGGGTGTGACACTGGGGAGGAGTGACGCAGTCCAGGAGGAGATTAGCAGCTGTTGGAAGAGGTGTTTGCATTTTAGAGGAGGAATGTGACTGCTGTGTCCTGTAGCATTCTTTCCTGAGACTACAGGGACAGGTTTTTGCACTGCAAAAAAGAAGCAGAATATGTCAAAAGTGCCTCAATGTTGGGCTTTTGCAGCCTAGTGAACTGTCAGTGGTGTAAGTCCTTTCTAACGGGGCAGTTGCAAACCATGTCCATGTGTTGAGGTGCACCTGAACCTCACAATTATTGCTGGATGTGATCTGGGGGTTGTGGAGTGGCTTCTTGCTTTCGTTTCTATCTGACCAGGAGAGATAATCTTACCAAGAATGAAATATCCTGATCTTGTAACCAGTACGTGTCTGAGGAAGGCCAGACTATCAGAGTGAGTAAGACACTTCAGTTTGAGCAGTCACATGTTTCTGTCGTCACCAGGAGCATACTCAGTTGCCTGGAGTGACATCCCTTGCTGTGCTCTTGAATCATTATAGTTCCTTATGCTAATCATTCTGTTTCCTGTTTCTGCAAAAAGGGGAAGTGTTCGTAGGCTCTTGCACCCACAAAAAAGTTCAGAAAAGAATTGGCCGGGATACTTGGAGACCAGGAGCTTCTGGGAAGTTAAACTTTTGGTGATGTCTGAGTTTTTGGCTGTTCAGAAAAGGAATGGGACCTGATTTGCTGTGCACTGGTGGGGGAGGCAAATTAGCATGTGGCTGATAGGGGTACTTTATATAGTAGACTATTATCTGTGAGCTGGTTGTTCCTTATAACTTAAAGATATTTCTCTCTCCTTTGGCAAAATGAGTGCTGCCAGCAGCCTGGGCCATATAGGATCCCGGCCAGCCATGCAGGGCTTTGGAAGGCTTGCTGAACTCTGCAGAGACTTGTGTCTCGAGGCTTTTCTGTTCTTTTTGCCAGATCTTCACCAGTCTTTTCAGTTACTCTGTCCTTAAATGTGAAAAGGAAGGCCCAGCATTGAGAGGTGTATGTGAAGAATGTGACAGCTAAACAACAATCCAAATGCAACAGAAACAGGATTGAAGATTAGAAAGACCTGTGTCCTTCATGTGGCTGTGCAAGTGGTAACAGATTTGTAAGATGAATGGGAGCACCGAAATCCAGCAACCTAAGCATTTACTGAGTTGCAGTCTGCTCACCGGTGCTCCTCCCTCTGCTTTGTTTTTACCTCTAAGCAATTGAAGAGGCTTTGTCCTCATCTCATTAGTTGTAATTAGCCTCTACAGACTGTGCCTGTACAGGCATGTATGTCTGCAGCAGCCTTTCCAGAAGACAGTCTAGGGTGGAAGTATTGGCAGAACAGGGAGGAAGTATCTGTAGAGGAACTGAGGAGACCTGGACCTGTATCTGAGCTCTCAAATCAGTGAGTTTGACAGCTTGTGGTCCTTTAGCAGCCTGACAACTTCTCTTACACTTATGTTCAAGTTCCAGCTGGTTAGCATATCTTAGTCTCCAGCCCTTGCTTATCTAGTTGCTGCAAGTAAAAACTCCAGCAGAGCGTTAGCTTCAGGAGTGAAGTAATTATGCTTAGACCCCAATCACATGATTACGTTGAGTTGGTAAGTGAAATGTGCCTTTGTACCCTTAGACTATGGTATATGAGAGGTAGGTGATTCAGGCTAACTCTTCCTCAGTGTGAGCTGATGTTTGTTGTGTTAACTCCTGTTAACACAGGCCGTGAGCTTGTACACATGGATGGTTAATCCAGTTCTGCTGAAGCATGGCATTCCCTTAGCTAAGCTAAGGGAACTTGTTCAAACATATGACACTACAGTTGGACGCTTTCCACATCTGCTTCTTGCTGAAGTTTCCCAACTTAGATGCTAACCAAGGTATTTCCACAATGGATGATGTAAAACAGGTTACTGAGGTTTGTCAGATTTGTATGAAGACCTTGGGCTGTGTTTGAGCCATGTTTTACCTACCTTGTCTCATGAGCACTTCTCAGAGGCTAAAAGGGCCTGAGCAGGCACAAGCTACTTATGTAATAAATACAGCCAAAAATGCAACTGGTGTTGTACGTACAATATTTCTGTTCATTGGTAACAGGCTGCTGTGCTGCAGTTACGGTAACTGGGTCTGCTCAGTACAGGGGGATAGCTACAAAGTCCTCTGTTTATCTGCCCTTACAAAGGATTTCTGGAAACTTGTACTTTGGGGAAAGCCTGTTTTGTTTTATTCCCGTTTCCTGAGTTTACATCTATGTGTTAAAGCGATGTTTTTTGAGAGAAGTTGCGTATCGGTGATTTGTGGTTGACAGTTCACTAAGTGTTTATGAATCTGCCTCTGAAGTAGTACCATTGAGGGGAAAGGATTGGAATGGATGGGGAGTAGTTGGGAACTTAAAGGAGGCACAGAGACATGTTTTCCACCACATGATTTGAGAATACTCTTTGATGCTTGGTAGATGACATGATAAATTGATGCCATGATGGCTTGGCTGGAGATCAACAAGCTGACAGTAAAGATGGTAGGTAATTTTCCTATGCATATGTATTTCTTTCTCACCTGGTGTTAAAATCTACTGCTAATATTTGTACACAGTGCAGGTTTTAACTAGTACATGATGCTGTCATTAAGGATAACTGAAGGTAAAAGGTGAGTTAAAAGTAAATTCACATTTGGATCATAGTTCCCTAGTTTTAGAGGGCAGAAAGGATCTATAATTTGACTACTAAGCAGGGATACTTCATTCACTTAGTTTACTAGATTGCTGAGCTGGTGTCAGAAAGGTGATTCACCTTGAAGAGGAAATAATGCACCATTTGCCAAGGCACTGAGTTTCAGTCCCTAATGCATTTCTCAGCTTAGTTTTAAGCTGAACCTCTGGCTTTGGCTTTTAGCCACTGGCTTTTCTGCCACCTTCTGCTGTAAAGAACAAGCAGCAGCATCCAGCACTTCACTAGGGGAAGGGCTTTCTACCCTGTAATCAGGCTGTGTCTGAAGGCAGCTTGGGTTATCATGAAGGGCACTTCCAGTGCAACCAGTTCAAGTGCTCCCCGAGTGTCAGTAGAGCCCTAAATGCTCAGCCGGAGTAACCTGAGCTGAAATTACAGCAGGAGTAGCTCAGCTGCTAGCTGCTGTTTCCATGCTCTGGAGATATCTCCTCAGTGAGTGCCATCCTTAATGAACTTTGGTGGATGGCATCGTGGTTTTGAAGTGGTAACAGCTCATGCAGCTTAAAGGCAGCAGTTGCCCCTTGTGTGGCAGGATGATAGTCCTTCGTAAAAAGAAAAAGGGCAAAACAGTTCAGTAACAGTGCCAGCATGACTGTAGGAAGCCTTGGATTGATGACTTCCAAATATGTGCACTTAACAAGGTCATTCAGCTTAATTTTTCCTGTTCTCTGTCTGGGAAATGACAAATCTGGTTGTTCCTGTGGTGGTCATGTCCATCAGTGAACAGAAGTGTGTTGTATTTCCAGCTGTTAAATCTGCTTGGGGTCTGTCAGCCACCCATGCTTGGCAAGTCACAAACCTGGTTCCAGGCGTGCCTTAACCTGTGGTGATACCATAAGGCCAACCCAAAGGAATCCAGGTGCACTGTAGTATGTGTGGAGACTGGCCGAGCCCAGGTGCACACCTGGGGAGCCTCCCCTTGTGCTGCAGGCTTGGGCGCTGGAGAACATCCCCAACGGGGCAAGCGGCAGGGCTGCATGTCACAAGGGTGTATGGCTGCTCTGGGCTGAAGAGGGTGGGGGCATCACGAAGTCCAGAATGAATTGAGGACAAGAAGTAATTTTGTGCACGCAGGAGCAGAAATATATCCAAGCGGTCCCTATGCAACCTGGTTCCTCTGCCCACATTTCCTCTTTGTAGTTACTGTTCTTTCATGCCATGTTGGAGGACATGCTCATTTTACTCTGTCTTTTTCTGCTCTTCAGGGCCAGAGGATGATCTAAGAGAAGCTCTGCAGTATATAGGGAGCAGAAGGCAGCTATGAAAAGTAATGGTCGTAAGAAGAAACCCAGCATCGATAGAAACAAGCAGTTTAAAGGGCTTTGTCTCACCCTGGCCTGTGTGGGTAGAGTACAGCTGAGTCACTGACTCCCTTTCTCCTCTGTTCAGTACCAGGGGACTGCTTTGGCACACCCCCTTGCTTTGCCAGCCCAAATGCTGGTTGCTGTCACTCATGCTTGTGTTCTGTTGCCTGTTGTTGGCATGTGCAAGCGTGAACGTGGATGTGACTACGTTAAGTTCACCCATGAAAGATCTCCTCCTGGAAGGAGGCTGCAGACCTGCCTGTCTCATGAGCAGCATCAGAGCTGTGCTGCAGCATCCTAGCCTGCTGTGACCAGTGTATATACACACTTCAAACAGTTACTCTTCAGAAGTGGGTATTTTGACTGTTTTCTGTTTAGATGGCTTAGCAAAACCATCCCTTGATGAACAGCAACTCATACTGGGCGAGGTGCACTTGATGTTTTGTGTATACTCCGGTGTTTGTAGCCCTTCCTAAATTAGGGATACAAATAGTTGCCTTTTATGTCTAGCTCAGGAAGTAATCGATATATTTCTTATATAAACCATGGAAACTACTGGTTTAAAGGCAGAGATGATAGGTTATTTCCTGTCTGGATTGGAGGTGGTTTGCACAATTTGGTATTTTAATGTAGGAACTCTTACTTTTGCTTCCCGTCTAAACTGGAATGCAGAGATGAGAAGATTGAGTACTTGCAATATTATTTGTACCAAAGCAGCGCCAACCTCTGCATCAAACTCTGAATCCGTATTAGGAGGTGGGAGTTGTGAAGAGTGCTGTGCAGGAAAAATTGTGGGACTTCCTGGGGTGCAGAGAGCTTGCTGCTGTCTCTTGTGGAAGAGAAAGGCTGTCCAAAACTTGGGTTTCTTTGTTACTTGATTTGGAAGCTGTCAGTTTAGAAGCCTGAGTAAGGTGGAAACCTCAGTGTCACGAAGGAGAGCCCTGGTGAATTGTGTGAGCAAATGCAGAACTGGCCCTTCTTGCTGCCTGTTGCTGTTAATGCTGTTCAACACACCTCACGCCCCTTTCCAGGGGGACTTGCTCTCTTTGTTAATTGTTGTTTGGAAAATACTGTAGAATTGGGTGGTCTGGATAGAATTCTGTTCAAAAGGAAAACAATCACAAAATAAACACACAAAAAACCAACCCTGCGGACGTGGTTGCATTTTGTGCAGGTTTAAGTTATCACAGATGGATTTAACAGGCGAAATTCTTTACCTTCTCAAGCAGGTAGTAGTGAAGTCACCCAGTAAAGCAGTGAGGTTTCTCTGAGCTTGTGCTGTGATGAAACCTGAATCTGGCCCTGCAGCTTTATTAATAAAAGTATGTGAACATTCGCTGATACAAAGGAGAGGAAAAATATCTGCATTGTGTGAGTGGGGAGGAGGCTGCTGCAGTTCTGTCTCAGAAGGGCTCGTTATTAATTAGCTGTGTGCACAGTAAGTGCTTCTCTGGAGAATGAATGAGGTGCCTTAGCCTCCCTCCACAACCCTACTATTTGTAACAAAATTAGTGTTGGGCGGGGGGGGGGAGGCATATTTGGGAGGGGGGGATTGAAACTTCATGGGCTGGCAGG
>JAAGNO010015782.1:21926-39217 GCA_033439905.1 Ceryle rudis
AGACCCCGCCGCACAACACAGCGCAAGTACGCATGGTGGTAGTGCCCATCCTCGTTTACTGCGCCCCGCCACCGCTACCTGTGGAAAAGAGTGGGGGGGGGGGGGGGGGGGGGGAGGCATATTTGGGATGGGTGGATTTAAACTTCAAGGGCTGGCAGGAAGAAAATGTCTAGACCCTGACGGATGGGTTTGGCGAGAGCATTTCAAACCTGGGGTCCTGCACTGATGGGTTTCTGATGTCATTGCTGCAGTATGTCTCTCGGTTGCCAGTTTGCTTTTTCCAATTAGTGGAGCCTCTGATGTGATGGCAAAGTTGTGGGTTACATTCCTTTGCCAGGAAGATTCCTGGAGAAATCTTGCATTCTTCTTAATGTGGGCTTCTTTCAGTGAAATAGATTCAATTCAGCCCTGGCACTGGTGTGCTGAAGTTGCGATGCTCCGGCTCAGCATACTTCAGCATCACTGAAATCAATGATACTGTACCGGGAGAAATCAGGGCCTAGACTGGCACCGGTGGATGCGCGTTGACCTCCCTCGGTCGTCTGCAACCAGCCTGAGACCGTCTGTGGTCCCTCCAGCTCTGAGGTCCCGAGGGCTGGCTGCTCGTGTAACGGGGCAGGCTCAGGAAGAGGCTTTGCTGGGGCTTGTCTGGGCTTGTTCAGGCCTGAGCCTGCCTTTGTCTTTGCCATCACAGGGATCCGAGTGGATCAAAGAGGATCTGCCTCTGCTTTTTGCAGCTGCTTTGCTGACAAGACCTCCTCGAGAGACCCCAGCAGCGATCCACGACCATGGAGCTTTCCTGCCCTTCTCTGTCTCTTCAGGTAAGCGCAGGCTGTGTGAGTTTGTGTGTGAGTTTGTACTTGTGCCTGCAGATGTGCCGTCTCTATCTGCCTGTCTTCTCTCTGCCAGCTTTTCTGCCGAGCCTGTTTGTGTCTCGGTGGGGTCATGGAAAGTGGTGGTCTGTGTAAAAAAAAAAATACACAGATAGGTAAACTTTCAGAGGTCTTGAACCTCCTGTTAGAGTAACTGCCTTTGCTAGCCTCTCCTGTTGGAGAAAAGGGTATTTCCTTTCGTTTTTTTCTTTCCTCTTCTGTAGCCCTCTTCCTTCAAGCCCCTCATACACAAATACACATTGGAGGTGGGGATACTGGTGTCTAGTTTTTGAGGGATCCCAGGAAATAACAGCACCCCAAAAAGCAGCTGTCTGCTCACACTGTCTGAATGTGCTGCAGCTGTACAGGGAAAGCTGAGGATGCTACTTTGCAGCTTGGGTCTAGTGAACAGTAAGGGATTTGGGTGAGTTAGTTGTCTGACTTCTACATCCAGGAGACATGGTAACTGAATTCATGTAGTATTAGCCACTCTGGGGTTCGCTGTCATGTCTCTCGCTCACACGGGGGAATGTGGAAGCTGAATGCAGAACTCTTTGCAAGGAGCTGGCAGCTCTCCCCCTCTCCCGTTACAGTCAGGATGGAGAGGACAGTTTGTCCTCTCCCAGAGTCTTTACCGTGCTCAGCATGTTACCTCCACGTTCATTTTGTAATGGAGAGGATAAATAATGTAGCTCAAATGCTGGCATCACCTGATGCTCACGTGGGGGAAGAAAGCTCTGTTACCTGTGGTTGGTGTTCCCCACTGCCCCTGCTCTGTCTTCTCAGACACTGGCAAAGTGAAGCTTGGCTTTACCTGCATCTGGGTGCCCTTTGCGTCACTTGCCTGCTTATCACATGGTCTCAGGTGTCTGTGCAAACCGCCAGTGGGATCATCTGTTGTCTGGATAACTGTTAAATCATGTAGGAGACAGGCCTTTCCACTGCTTAGGAAGGGCTAGCTCAGGTAGGAATCGAGACCCTAGGAGGCATTTCAGAGCAGAGGTAAGTACGTACCAGTCCATTAGAGCTAACTGTCTACGCTGGCACATGTCTCAGCTCAGGGTTTGCTAATATTTCCCTGGCTACCTTCCAGGGGCATCTCAGCAGAGCAGGTGGGGTGAATGGATATGAAGTTTTCATCTGTGTTTGGAAGTCAGGCCCACTATCCTTATCTTTTATATCTCTGATATAAAATGTATTAATTTCTAAGCAACGTACCTCTCATGTTTACAGTCTGTTCTGTTATTTTATTAGCTGTATATATGCCGGTGTGCTTTGGAGCCTCCAGCTACTGAGGGTGAGTTCGGTTGACTGTTACTGGCTTCATAATTAAGTGCTGTGAGAGGCTTTTCTTGGTGTGTTTAGTAGACCAGAGATAAGGGTTACTTTGCAGGACCTGAAAGTAAACATGTAATAGTATATGATTATGAACACCATTCTCTTCTTGTGACTCCTTTGCTTCTACCACTGACGGTATTGACAACCAGTAATGTTAAAGGTGCACCATTCCACCAAGGAGCTGTTTGCACGTGTGTTCACATTTGCAGGCAGCTACAGGGAGTTTCAGACTGGGCCTTAACCCTCCAGCACTGACAGTTCCAGTGGGCACACTGGTCAGACTGCAGCTCTTCTATTCTTTGGAGAACTTGAGGTCTAACAGAGTAACGTATCTTTTGGATGGGCTTGTATCTAGGACTCTGCTCAGGCCTAATTAGTGCAACAAAGCTGTGTGCACACTGAAGCTGCTGGCTCTGGGCTCTGAAATGACCTACTCAGCCTCGATTTCTAACAGGGGAAGAGAGGCAAAGGGTTCTAAATAATGAAGTTCCTTTTTGATTACCTTCCACTTGCTGCCCTCTGCGCCTGACCCAAGGATGCTGAGTACAGGCAGTGCTGGTGACCATGCTTCTGTTTTGTCATCTCACACGGTTTCATCAATTGACCTATTTTAAGTAGCTTCAAAAAGCAAAGATTAAAAAAAGAAATTTTTTAGGGGTAAGTGATGGTGGGGCAGTAACGTGAGGCTGAAGTCACTGCTTGGGCAACTCCACTGGTTTTGGTGGAGTAATGCTAGAGATGTGTGTTGCTTTGTCCCTTTGACTCCTGCTTGAGATCCTCTAACACTAGTTCTTTGGGCTTGTGGGGCTTTTTAATGTTCTTTTCACTTAGGCTGACAAAATCATCCATCTATCTAGATGGAACTATGAATAAGCTCTAGGAAAGGAGTTAGAGCAAGGAAAAACTCCAAAAATGGCAGCTTATGAATTGTCTGTTGCTGTGAGCCAACCAGTTATATTCTCTAATAATTTGCTCTGTTTCAATCTGTTCTGTATCATGGAGGATGGACAGGTTTATAATGTGACACAATAGCAGATTTCATAGCGATACTGAGAGGTTTTTTCTGTCCTGACCTGGAGACATCTTGGTGCCTTTACCTTGTCTCAAAGCATGGGACAACTGGAGGATTTTTTAATACAGATTTAAAAAAAGCAAATCTTTTCCTTGGCCTCACTTATAGTATGGCCTTGGAAGAAAGCTGGTTAAGTAAGAAACAAAACATCAGTGCTTTTTTATCTGAAAAGATGCCAGTCCCCCTTTTGAATAAAAGTTATTTCTGCTTGTTCTCTTCAGCTGGACGGAGAGGAAGTCTCACCAGTTTTCCTAGTGTGACTGGGATCTCATTTTGAGTATACAGTGACACTTGCTAGTCCATTTTGTAGGCAAGTCTGGTTTTCCTTGTATTTTGAAGGTAGAACACCAGTAATCTTCCTGTAACTGGTACAGACCATCTCTTAATGCAAAGGGAGAGAAGTTAGTAACACATGAGCCATTGTTTGGTTTCCTAAGAGAGACTCAGCTGAAGGGGCTTATACGACTGTGGGGCTCTAATTCGAGCCTTCAGTTTTATGTATTTTTTTTTTTCTGTTTGCATTTGAATGTATTGTAGAAGTGACCAGGCATCAACGCTATGCCCAGCCTGTCTGAAGCAACCTTCTTCCTGAAATAAGAATCCTTCACCCAGTGGACAAGAGAAGGCTTTGGTAAGAGGAAATAAGAGTAAAGAAATTCTAGACTCCCAAAAAGGGAGTTTGAATCTTTTTCACTGGAGTCTTCCTGTAGATGTTCTCCCCTGCTGGTGTGGGTGCTGTTGTACCTCTTGAGGAGGGAAGCAGCTAAGATGGAAGAATCTTGTGTTTCCTAGAATATAAGGAGGATATTGAGCTTAACAAGCAAGGAAGGACAGAACTGCTGGGACAGTAAAATCTCTGCTGTGAATCAGCTTGGCAGTGTCCTTTTTGTACCAGCAGACTGAATAAGGGGGAACAGGTCAGAAACTTTTTGGGTTGGATAAACTCGTCTTTCCTAAGTCCATCTAAGCTGTAAAACCAGAGGGGTTTGGACTGACATAATGGAGGCGACATGGAGCTACTGTCAGCTCTGACTCTGGGTTTGTGATCTATGACTAATGCTTGCGTATTGCTTGGTTAATGAGTCATGGGTGCTTACATGTGGCTTAGTCCTCTGAAACCTGCAATGCACCGGACTCTGCCCAGGCTTCTTCCAAGGTACTGAATCAGCAGAACGCCTGGAGAGCCTGGTGTTCTTAGCTTAGGCTGCCTGCTGCTGAGTGGGGCTGCCTAGGAAAAGGGGTGGCCTTGTTTCCAGGAGCTAAGGCCGTACGGAAGCCTGGGATGGGGCTGTCCACCATGCTTCACTGTGTTGTCCAACTTGCTCCTGGAAAATAGTTGTCGGTGGCACATCTACACAAAAATTAATGGCATTTAGATGTAGTAGCTAGCTGAGCGGTGAGCAGAATGGAGCTGTTTGTTTCAGCTTCCAAAATCATGACTCCTTAAAGACCTTCTGTAAGATGCTGTATGAGGAGAACCAATGTTTATGGTATTTGACAAATGACCACAGAGCAAGTTTAACAGAATATTTTTTGCTTCTGCTTAATCCTTTGGGCTCAGTCTGCATGGTTTTTATTTAAGTTAGATAAGATAATGGGGAGGGAATTGTGTCAAGCCAAGAGATAACATGCAGTAAGTTGAATGTGTGAAATATGATGGTGCATCTGCTTGCTTGGTGACACAAGTGCCAGGTGCTCTTCTAGCCAGTTAGACTTGGACTACTTTAAAGGGTTTGCAGTTGAAGCTAAGATGTTGCTGCTGGACATCTCTGATCTGATTTGGGATAGAAGACAATGCGGGAGGAAGGTAATGAAAGCTTTGCTAATCATTATTATTTCAAGGGGCAGAACGGTCTACTAGAATGTGGAAAGCAGGGGGCTTTTTTTGCTTGTCTTCATGTAAAAAGAATGAAAAGTCTGAAAGGAAGAAGTTGCACTTAATCTGGGAAAGAATGAATTGTTTGACTCTGTGAAAGAAGGCATAAGTCTGGTGTACTGTACGCAGGCTTCCCACAGCACAGTATGTGGAGAAATTCAGTAAGTGATGTATACATTAATTCCATGGCTTTATCTTGTTTTGATCTGGGGACTTAATATTGCTTAAGTCATCTCTATTAGCCAGGCCCAGTGAGATCCCAAGTGAAGATTAACTTGGGTAAGATGCGGTAGATTTTAAATATCACGCATTTTAAGGAACGGGAGGAGATGGTTGGTCTAGATTCTCTTCACACTATCCTTAACTGTATCATGTTTATGGAGTTTTTGTGTCTGTATTTTGTGGAGTGGGTGGTTGAGTGACAGACATAGCTGTCCTGCAGATCTTGGTCCTGTAATAAACTCAACTCCTTCCTGATATTCTCCTGTTATATCCAAGAGCTTTTCTGCTTCTCGGAGCGTAGGAAAGTTTGGGGAAAGAAGCTATTGAGAGCAGATCTGGCTTCCATCTGCAGCATGGTCCCAGGGCTACAAAACTGCTGCTGCTTTTTCACTTGTCACCTGCAATAAGGTGAAGATAGCCTGTAGCACAAATGGCAGTGTCCCTCTGGGCTGAAAATCAGTTGGGTTAGGAACACAGCTGTCCTAGGGATAGAAAAGCTGGCCAATCTCAGACTAGGACTCTTCCCCCTCCCATTCTGTTATCTTGTGTGATGATTTTTTTTTGCCCGTCTTACTGTGTTTTCCAGAAAGGAGTTGCTGGTAACTGTCTATTTTCTGCTTTTTGTAGACACTCTGACTCACGGCAAAGCTATCGTCCGTTTCCTTGTTAGCTGTGAGGCTGGTCGGCGGGAGAGGTGGCAGTGTGTGGGGTGGAGTCGTGGCTATGTCAAGAGAGGTGTAACTCTGAGTTTGCAGTGAGTTTGAATATGAAGCTGGTGTCTGCACTTCTCCAGAGCCTGTGCTCAGTTTGCTTGTGGTCTATCAGGCCTAGCAGCAGGAAGCTGCTAGGGATCTTAAGTGGACTTTGGGTACTATGCCACCTGGATCCTCTCCTACCACAGAACTGCAAGAAACTGGTAAATATCTTTTCTATCTAGGGTCATGCCAATATATCTCGTAAGGAAAGTTTCTGCTGTATGATTAATAAAAAAAGGCAAACAGGAGTTGTTAGGCAGGTTGTGCCCTGTATTTTGGGAACTAGGATGCTATAGGAAGCTCAGAGAAGAAAGTGAAAGGAAAAGTATTATAATAACAGGGCTTAATCAGCACTGCCAAGACCCATTTTTCTGGTTGACTTGGTAGCATATCACAGGAGTTGTGGTAGAAGATGGGATGATACAGCACTAGTTTGAAAAGTTTTGGGGAGACTAACCTAAAACCAGCATAGATATAGGACTTGTATCAAATCAAAGGCAGAATTTATCAAATGTATTTTTATCTTAAAGGTTTTAAGTCAGGAAGACTGACTGTAGTTGGAGACACAAGACACTTCTCCTGACTGAAGGTTCATAATAGGAAAGACCAACACCACCTTTGGGAGAAAGGAGAGAATTTGTTCATGCCCTGCACTCACCACTGGTGGTTTGGTGCAGCTTTGAGATGATTTTTCTCTAGGATGCCAGTTCATCCTAGTAAGCATAATAGATGCAGCTAGACATTGCTTCAAATTCTGTGCTTTGGAAATAGACTGGGCTGATCAAAACATCCTGTCTAAAAGATACTGAGCATCCTGATCTAGTTTTCAAGTTAGCCTTGCTTAAAATAGGTGATTGAACTACTGCTAGCTAGGAGTCCTTCAACCTAAGCCTTTGTGAAGTTCGAACACTAATTTTGTCTCTAAGCTGAGCTTTACCTTGTTGATGAGTTTCACCCACATATTTCACAGATGAAATTTCAGCTTTGTTTTGCCTTAAAACAGGAAGTATTTGAAGATTCCAGTGACAGAAGATCTGTTTGTGTCAGTCTTGCAGCAGGAGGAGGTCAAATCTTTAGAGAAACTTGGTGTAATTCTTCAGGTACTAGCTTAAGGCTGCTGACTTATTGTAGCTTAAAACTCCAGTTGTTGACAGTGGGAGGATGACACAATGCTGGCAATGAACTTGAAATAAATGTTTAATTCAGTGAAGCTTATGGTATCGCATATTTCAGTGATGACAGAATGATTGCTGCAGATCTTACCTGGCAGGACTTTTTACCTTTCCTGGAATGCGGTATTTCCGTAACAGGAGAGTGTGTCCATCTTCCACACCCATCAGCTTTTTTTTATAGTGATTTCTTTATAGGTTAATTCCTTGTACTGTTACATGGCCCACCAAGCAGCTTTTCCCCGCTGCTTTCTCACCCACACAGTTAGTGAGACTAAGCACAAATTTGCATCTAGCCACTTAAGCGAGCACAGGATCAATGTGAGTTGGTGTGATTTGTGCAGGCTGGGTCAGCTCTCGCCAAGAAAAGTGACCCAACAACCAATGTGAAGTGAAGCAGGTCATGTATATTTTCTCTAAAGATAAAATTGCCTTTTGGGGGCAAACTGAAGCCTTAACTGGCAAATTCTTCTGCATGTGTGACCATGTAAACTTCAACTGGCACCTCTGGCCTTTAAATTGTGTTCAGAGATGCTAATACCCTACTGTCATTGATGGTTTCTGTGACAGTTCCCTAAAGCAGAACACTTCCCATAAAAGCACAATCACAGGAAATTTGCCAACTACTTGGACTAAAGGGAAGAGAAAAGCTCAACTAACAGTAAATCCTGGAACAGAAAAACTGCTCAGCTCATTGGCCAGCACCTTTGTTGAGGTCTCAAACTCTAAACTATCTAAGTTGTCTGGTTTTCCTGTAAGACTTCTAAGCTCTTCCCAAGTCAGTCATCCCTATAAATAAAGCTTCTGACCATCTAGAAATTAGAGCAAACTCCAGAGCTGGATAACTTTCTTCAGTATTGGAAATGCTTGCTTTTCCTGCAGCCACAGCAGTGACTAATAGGTTAAATGATTCTAGGCCTTTGCAGAGGGGCTGCTTTTCCTGTGAGGTTTGAACACGAGAGTGGTTTTACTGCTCTGTGTTCTCCCAGAGTGTTAAACAGTTTCAGTTGGGTGACTTGTTTCCTCCTTTCCTAAACACTAGGAATTCTTACAGGTAGCAAGCAGCAGAGGGGAGCAAAAATGATTTGAAAAATTAAAAGCAGGATCATTATTCTGCTGCACAGGTACAAGGTTGTTCCCCAAAGCATCTTTGCCCTGTCGTGCTTAATTTTTAGTGGCTCAAAGGAGAGTTTTACAGTTCCCGAAACAGCAATTCTGCAGTCTTGTATGTCCCTGGAGGAGGATGAAAGATGTAGTATCTTCCTCATCTGTACCAGATTGTTTTGCTCTCCTATAGCTGTGCTTGTCCCTGACCTGTTAATTGCCTTTGAGATAGTCTGGTTTGTTCTGATCCTGATGGGAAATGTTGGAGGGATGATTAGGTCATTGCTTAAACAAGGCAGCTAGTTCCAGAGTGGGACACGTTTTCAGGGCAAGAAGGTGGGTACTGCTGTCAAGTCTTGATTTTGATGTTTTGGAATTGTTTGCTTTTTTTTTCCTCAGGGTGAAAAGGTTACAGTCAAGAAGTGCTTTGTTAATTAATTGGTGCAGTCTCTTGGGACACAGGGAATGAAGCCCTTGGTCTGTTATGACAGTGCCTGGTGGGTATTGTTCTCTGCTGTGCTGGTTCAGTTGGCCTGTAGTTACAGCACTTCATTTCACCTTTGTCAGCCTCCCTTGATATTATATAGAGGGCCTGAGCTTTTCCCATCACCTGCCCTGCCATCCTGAGCAATAGAAGCCACTGAACTTTATCTCATGACTCTTGCAATAAACCAAACAGTTTTGCCTTGAGGTTATTCTGTGTAAAAACATGCTCCCAAATGCTGGCCCTTCTGAAGACTTGGCGATAGCTACCCCTAAGAAATTAGAGGCTGATGAAAGCCAGCAAGCCTCTAGTTAAGCAGCATGTTTGACCTTTATGCTCGGGCATTGCACAAGAGGCCCTCAAGTAATAACCTGCTTTTGAGGCTATAATGCAAGAGTTAAAAGAATTGCTTTGCTCTGAAGGTTGTTGTCTTGTGTCCATGTGTTTGCAGGAATGGTAGTAACACCGTGTCTTGTCTACCTCAGGCTGTTCCACATGTATAAGAGGAAATTGAAATGGCTTTAGTACAAATAAGTATTGGTCTCTTTCGTTTGTGTTGCAGGTAATTGTGTTCCCAGTGAGTTCTCTTTCTAACACATCATAGGCGTGACCTAAGAGCAAAGCTGTGAGGTCAAGTGAACCCACCAAGAGTTTAAACAGATTTGTCTCTTAATAGTTTAAGAATCTGGAAACACTTAACTGTTCCACTGTCTTGCCTGCATGATGTTATATAAAACAGTTGCTTCACTGACACTTTCTTTGTCCCCAGACTCTTGCCTTCTGTGAATGAGAAGCGAGGAAGAGCTTGAACAACCTGCCCTAACTTCCCTCCTTACCTGACGCCAGCTGTGAGTGTTTCTTTGGCAGTGTCTTAGCTGGTTGTTGTGAACAATAGTCAAGGAAGCAATCAGCAAGTATACTGCCCTAGAAGTGCTGCACATTGTTGGGCCTGCATCATACCTCCATGGCTTGAGAGGCGGATGGGGATCCGGGTTGGGATGCTGGCCAGTTGTACTGTATTGTACTGGAGCGTGGGTTGTCTGATGGAGCAGAGGGCTAGTGTGACAAATGCCCCAGGATGACTGATGATGTGGTCCCTGCGTTGGAGACAAGAGATGAAGAGGAGAACATAAACATGTTGCAAGTTATTTTGTTCTTTCTTTGTCTTTCCCACACACATCTTCTTGAGAGGAAAATACTAGCTATTGTTAGTAACACTGCCAAAAATGGAAGATCAGATACTGGGAGGAGGGTCTGCCTTTAGGAAGAATTCATCCAAGCCTCAACCTCAGGCTGGTAATGACAAGCTAAGGGTTTTGAGTTTAGCATGGGAGCAACTCACCTGTGGCCACTGTTTCTCCTGGGTGCTGGCCAGCAGCATTGTATTGCAAATACGTGCAGTCAAGTGCCCAAAAACATAGCTGATCTTTCTGGGGAAGAAATAATTAGATTTTAATTATGCAGTGAGATATTACTTACCTTGTCTGGATAAGAGGGAGGCAAGGAGGATTTATGGGAAAGACAAATCTGGGATACGGGATCATTCTAAGGGAGGAAATACAAGAGCACTCCAGCCCTGGAAGAAAGAAATATGAAGCTTACATTAATTTTGATCAAATCAAGTTTGGTTTTGTGTTTTCTCTATGGCCCCCACTGGCTTGGCATGAGCTGGTTGTCATGATCCAGGGACACTGGAGCTCCAGCCTTCTTTAGAAAACTAGCTGCGGTGTTGTCCATGCTTCTGTATATTTACTTTTTTAGCTGTGAACATAATTGCACTAATTACAGGGACTTGTGATATTATGAACTACAATAAAAATTCTTTTTAAATGTATATAAAACTTCTGCACTCAGAAAATAGTGGATGGCCAGAGGGGAGCATGGTGTCCTTCTGTTGCAGATCCTCTGAAACTTCATCTCTGCCTTTGCAGAAGATTTGTCATGAGACAGATGTTTGGAGCTAGTATATAGGATTTCCTGATTAAAATATTACTTATCCATGGCTTTTTGCTTTCAGGTTTTTTCCTTCTTTATAAAGTCAAAGATGATTGTCAGTTCCATGCTTTTGGGGGAGAAACAGTGTGCTGTAGGTAATGAGTGACTAAAATATCATTGAAAAAGATTGCTACAGAGTGCCTCTGTTTTCTGTGTAAATGCCCTTTCTGGTGCCCCTTCCCAAAGTGCCACCGCTCTATACTCGAGTGAGCTGGGTGTTGGCTGAATGGAACTGATGCAATGACTGGAATGTGGTTGGGGTGGCAAACATGGGGCTTGACCTGTCTCACTCAGCATGTAACTGCTGAGCAGCTTCACCTGGGTTAATAAAGAGTTTGAATTTCAGGTTACAAGATCATGTTCTACTCTTCAGGTTTTCTGTACATAACTTTGCAGTCGTGCTTAAACCAGGGTGGCTGGTAGTGACTAACCATCCGGCTTCTGTAAAAGTGGGTGCTGTATTTCAACTAGGTCTGCTAAATGTGCTCTTTGCTACCCGGAAAAGAAGCATGATGCAAACAGCATTGTTGAATACCAGGTGGTGTTCTAGTGTTCTGTGTAGGGAATGTAATTTACAGGGACTCCTGTAAATTGTTTAACATGAATATTTTGTCTGCCCTCAAAAAAAGAGGGAAGAGTATGATATGGTGTTTTACAACCCATTTCCAAGGTCAAATATGGATGTTGAATGTCCTTGCATCAATGAAAGAGTCTCCTGGGCTACGCACCCTTTCCCTTTAGCAGAATTGTCATTCTGCTCCTTTATACTCCATCTGTTTCAAACAACTTGTGTGAAATAACATGAGTGAGGCTTCTAGCTCTGTAACCAGGGAAGCTGACATGCTTCAGGACTTTTCCTACTTGAGGGTCTCATTATTAGCTTTTATGTTCCTGTCTCATCTGTGTTAAAACTACACGCTGTAGGCAGACCTTTCCCTTGTGAAGTACAGTGTATATACCTCCAATTCAACTTACAGTAAAAGCTGCACCCCAAACATCCTCCTATTTGGCCTATTTCCCTGATAAGTTTGAGATGCGCTACATACATTTTTATTATAGGTAATGAGAATGGCTAAAAAAAAAAAAGGCATTGAAAGACCCCCATGAAGATCACTACAGTGAGTGCCTCTTTGTATGCTGTGCAAGTGCCCTTTCCCAAAATGCCTCTGTTCCGTATTTGAGTCTGAGCTGGGTGACCTTAAGACCACGCCTTAAATGTAGTTTTTGTTGATGGCACACTTTTCATTGTGAATGTACAATATTAATACCTTTCTTTTTCTCCATACAGCCACAGCATGAAGGACTATCCCATATTAATCTCCTAATTTAAATTTCAAATGAAAAATTATCACAACACTTGAAGCACGCTTTATTGATTGTGCTGGCTTGATTCCAGCACTGTAACTAATTACATTCTGCCTGCAAAAAATTCTCCTTCCTTGTGGCTTTTTTGAGAGTTGCTGGCTTGAATCCTTGTGCAGTCTCTGCAGCCTGACAACACACTTACGATGCTAATGGAAAACTGCTTAAAATAACGAAGCATCTCTCCTTGCTGAAGGAAAAACCCCTGGGCTTGCTAAACGGATCCAGTGCAGCGCTCTATGGTAGGTGGTGAGTGTGTCCTGTTTCAGCAGTTGTGTGCACACGCTCAGCTCTGCAGTTCTAGTGCACTGGAGAACACCACAAAGGCTGCATAAGCCCCAGGCTTGATCCAGCAGGCTTTTTTACACTGTCTTGGTTGCCTCAGGGCCATCCAGATGCTGAGCATGACAACAGTTGAAGATTGTTTACTCCTAACAGTTGCCTGTCATGTTGGTCTGCTTAAAGAAGATAAGGGGTGTGTGTATGTCAATCTCTTGAGAATCACGAGGAGCCAGGTTGGAGTAACAGCTGACATGCCACAGGTAGTACTTGGATGCTGAGAGCAGACCTGCCTGCCTTGGAGGGCATATTTCTGTGATGCTGTTGAACAGCAGAGGGAGGGGGAGCAGGAGGATGGTGGGTGTTGATCTAGGAGCAGCAGCAAAGTCACAGTATTTGGTCTTGCATAATCAAGATAAAATAGGAATTCATACAGCATTTCTTAATTCCAGAGGACCTAGAAGGAATTTAAACTAGTTATGAAACTGTGAAACTTTGCTTTGTGGTTCCCTGCACCAGGAGAGTTGGGGAGAACAGTACATGTCTTCTGTAGCTCCAAATCACTGTAGTGGCTTCTATGGATATTGCCATTCTGCTGTCAGAGAGGCTGTTCTGTATGTCAGGTGGCCTCCCACTATGTCAAACATCAGCATGCAAATGTCAGATTGCTCCTAGCTGACTGGATAGCACCCAGTTGTACATGTTACAGAGCTGTCTTCACGCCAGTGTTCGCCAAGTAAAACCTTTCAAATCTCTAAAAGCTATTTTTTTGGGTGAAGAGCAGGCCATATGAGAGTTGGCTACAGCATCTGCACCTATTTTGCTGCCTGCTTTGTTGTTCAGCATTCTTAGCAGATACGTAGAGAATAGATTTCCATGTTTTGTTTTATTGTTTTTCTTGATTCTTCTAAATCTATTTCAGGTTGTCTGGAGGGAGCAGCTACTGAGAAATTGTTCTGCAGGCTCTCAGTGATCATTTTGGAACTTCTTGAGCAGCCCTAGGTGTCTTTCATTAATGCTGTATTGAAAGCTGTCTGTATTAATAGCTAAAATGGAAGAGGTGGGGTTAATAAAGTCAGGAATTAGGTCCTTAATCCGCATCAGGACTGCTAGAAATTTAGATTCTTTTTTTTTTCTGTCACATGCTAGAAAAAGCAACAAAGGACAAACATGAGGAGTTTTTCCTCTCTCAGAAGCTTTCTTTTAACCATGCTTCCCTGGCTTGCTTTCAGCTGGTGCAGTGAACCTAAGGATCAGGTGACAACTTGGAAAAATGGTCTCGTTCTCCTGGAAATGAAGAGCTCAGGTGCTGGTAAAACTGTTGGCTAGCCTTTTGGATTGTGTTATGATTCCAGAGTTAAGTTTATGTTTCCAGAGAATCAGGTTTGGTAACTCTTGGCTCGGTGTTCTTCTTCGTACGTAGTGTCTTGCATGGGCATAGCCAGGCTGTGCAGAGGGTCAGTGTCAGTGGAAGGTGATGCACAATGCATTTAATTTTGCATTCCCCTGAGAAGGGTGGGAGTTGAATGTCTTACTGCTTTGAGGCTGAGCCCTGAGAAGCTGATTAGTACAAAAACAAGAAACAGTTGTACTTGACTTTTGTGAGAGGAACTGCATGGTGATTTGAAAACTAAAACTTAAAATACCCTTTAAGGACTTTTTTTCCCAAACTCAGCCTCTAATGTCTGGGTTTATTTATTTTAAATGTTCTGGTTATTTCTGTAGACATCTACTTTTTCTTTTTTTTTATGATGGATGCAATGGAATTGGGCTCAATTCCTTCCAGGCTCCTACTTGAAACTACTGTCTAAGCTGTGGGCATGACACAGGGATGGCAAAAGGTGACCAAGGTTTATCTGCTGATATTAGAGCCATCTGCCTTCTTCGGACATACAGAGTTGATGAAGTACTTGCTAGATCAGGACAACAACGATGAGGAAAAAAAACCTACTGCCTGGAACCGCAGTGACCTCTTGTGGGTAGCGAGGATGGCTGGTTACGCTGACAGTTGACACTTGGAGTCAGAGGGTGTTGTTCTGTTGTCCTTAGGGCTGTGGCCTTAGAGCGAGTGTGGTAAAGGGAGCTAGGATTCTTTTGGTAAGGTATGGGAAACAAACAGCTGTAGACGGTGCTAAGTCTCTTACTGGCATGTACATGCTCTGAAGCTGTGATGTGAAATAGTGTCCTACTTCAGGAGCAGTTCAGACTCTTTCTCTCCCTGGTGAACCCAGAGTTGGCCTTGGAGCACAGCAGGAGAGTAAGGCAGAGTGAGACCAGAACTCTTGCTCGTGTACTTTTTCCATGAAGTGTCTTCATCTCTGATAAAAGCCGCCTCGTTGATCTGGCACAAAATCAGGAGAGTACCATGGTACAGGGCAAACAAGCATTGTCTGTGATATGCAGAGGTGCTGGCAGCGTCTCAGCCTCTAATGATCACTTAAAAAAAACCCCCTGAGCATATAACTGAGAACTAAGCTTCAGCCCAGCTTCCCAGACAGCTGCAAAGGCAAAGTAAAAACAACTCGTTGAAGCTTTATTTTATTTCTTAAAGGTTATGTCGGTGCATTTTATTTCACAGTTGGTGGAGGTGAATTTATGTAGTTACAGCTCAACTGATGCTTTATAAGATGCGGGGTGTAGCCTGTGTGTCAGGAGGCTCTCAGTAATCGGTGAGATGAATTCAGGTGAGGAAAAAAGACTTTGTCTTTCCACCAAACACTAGGTTGTTTCACCTCCCTGTGCTTTAAAAGCATTTGAAGGTGAAATTCTCAAAGGAGATTTTTCATTTGTACGTTGCTTTATGACAAGCTAGTCGCTTGGATTTTTGCTTCCTCTGCTCTGAGCTACACACAACACTGCCTTTGAATTGTCATGTATCTTTGGGCAGCTTCCAAATATTTCTGTTCTCTGGACAACTGCGGATTCCACGGGACTGAAGGTAGGAATGTGTATCTGGGCAGAGACAGCTGCACCCCTACCCTGCCATTTGAAGGTAACAATACCAAGATTATGAGAATTCCCTAGAGATGCTGGATGGTGGATGTCTTGCATATGTGGATGTTAAGAAAATGAAAGGTAGTGGGAATCTTTAGGAAGAAGTTACCTGCATTTTGTTACTGCGCTTTGAAGCACTAACTCTTCATGCATGCCCTTCTGCTGAATGATGACTTCTGTGTGTAAATGCACTGTTTGCCTATTTTTAGAAAAGAGGGAGAGCGCCAGCAGAAGAGCCTGTGCCTGCCCTATTTCTTTCTGATTGCTAAGAGAATGATACATCTCTCAGTGAATCTAGAGAACACCAGAATTTGCACTTCCACTTGTTGTGATTCAGATACTCCTTTCTCTCCAGTGCTATAGCACTAGTTTGTCAGGTCACCGTAAGTTGTAGAAATAAGCCGCTGTCTTGCAAGATTTAACTAAGTTGTGGTGTAGAGCCACATCCACCACCCCGAAGTAAAAGCAACCCTCAGAAGCCAGGGTATTTAAAGTGGTTTGTCTGGGTGTTTGATAGGTGGGGGTGAGTGTCCTGTGCTATAAAAGTGGGCAAAGGCAATAATGCAAAAATAGAGTTCAATTAAATACTAGTTATTCTGAAAAACTTAGTTGTAAAATGGTGTGTTCTAAATACAGGACCGGTTAAAAGAAGTGATTGAAAATGTTGAGAAGAGCCCCTTCTCCATTTGGAAGATGGGGATGTAAAACTGAAAGGACACCATGGTCAAAAGTAATATGCAGACACTGAATTACTTGTGGCTTTTTAAGGTGCTTCCATCAGGTGTGTTTTCTAGGGTGTGTTAAGTGGCTTCAGGGTGCTGAGAGAAGCTTGCAGAGGGATTGGGGGGATAAGGCAACTTTTTACATAAACCACGTTAACTGAGTTCATCAGGGGTCCTTCATGGATAGGTAGCTAGGAAATGGTTAAAATGTTTGAGAGAACAGACACCTGAAACAATACCCATCTCTTCGGGGAACTGGGAACATCGCTATCCACATCAAAGGTACAAGGTATGAGTTGTCTTTGTGGAAGCCAATGAAGTATCAGGCAAGTGAGAAGCAAACAAGGACATGCTTTCAACTTGTAAGTGCTTTGAAGGGGGTGTGTGTGGAAAAAGCACTTCCTTACCAACAGAGATGTAAAATCTGTTTAACGTGGCATTGAATGGTCTATTGTGTCTGCTTATCGCTTTCTGCCTCACAGGTTGCAGGATGCTGCAAGAGTCGGTGCCGGGGTCTTTCAAAGTAAAGAGTGTGGAAGGTAAAGATAACGTCGGTGCCACCTCGGGAGGGTGAAGAGCCGGGGGAGGATTGCTGGCCTGGTAACCTCTGATCCTGGGTAGCTGAACACGTGCGGCTCAAGCTGTGCCCCGAGGGCTGTGAGAAGTGCCAAGGCACAGATAGCTGTGTCTCGGGAAAGGGTGCGGGAGTTGCGTGCTCACCTTGGGGAAGCAAACGGTCAAGTACGACTTTGGGGAGACGGTAGTGGGAGGAAAAAAAAAAAAAGAGCATTTGGTGCTGGATCAGTTCCTTCTGTCACATTGCACGGGGCGGTCACGGCGGGTCTGGCTTTGTTGTTTTAATAAAAAAAAAAAAGCCGCTTCTGGGTTGCGGGTTTCGGGGCTGGTTTGCTCCGAGAGCCCTGCCGTGAGCAGCGACTCCCCCAGCCCGCTGCCGGCATTTCCCCGGGGAAGCGGCTCGGGGGCGGGGGCCGCGACGGCCGGGGCGGGGCGGCCGGGGCCGGGCCTCACATGACGGGCGGGGCCCGG
>JAAGNO010015790.1:0-10027 GCA_033439905.1 Ceryle rudis
AACCCCCGCTTCCTGCTGCATGGCCCGCGGAGCCGGCGGGCTCCTTTGAGATTAGCCGCTGTTTATCAAACAGCGCCTGGGGCCCAAGACAGCGGCTGAGAAAGTGGCAAACATTTGTGAGTTGCAAGGAAAGAGGAAGGAGGCAAATGCCAGATGCAGGGGAAAAGGAGACTACAAAAATGCTGTTATGCTGGGAAATGGAAGAAAAAGTATCAGAAGAAAATGAGAGTGAAAACCCCATTATATTCCAGGTGTCATTTGCAATGTTTCAGACGTGGCCACAGGCACCCTGGTTGTCCACTCCCACGACCCAAGGCTGAATCTTGGTTAGAATCAATGATCTTAAAGGTCTTTTCAATGATTCTATGAAAGTCTACAAAGGAGGTCAGTGGGATTATTATTTTGGTTTGCAAGCTACCATGAGGCTTACCCTTAACAGAGAGTCTTTCAGTCTTCAAGAGCAGGCAGCATGTCACAGACCAGTCATCTAGACTCATTTGAGAGGACAAGCACATTATCCCTCCTCCTGTAATTCAACCTTCTAATAAATAAAACATTTGCATCAAATTTGTAAGAATTTCAGGAAAGAACCTAAAAGTTTTGCTTTGGAAAACTGCATTGACATTCCTGGTTTCCTTTTCAGGCTCATCACGAGAAGAGCTGATCAGGTGAGAAAGATTCAGGAATTATTAAAGGAAACTGAGCTGGCCCTTGGACCTTAAGTTCACTTGGAAAATGGAAGTTTTGTTCTTGGTAATAGTGAAAACAGATGCAACTACAGCCAGAATGTCTCCCCCTTTCCACAGAGGAAAAATGGCAGTGAATGCCAAAAGAAAAGAAAAAAAAAAAAAAGTTTCTCTTGGTGCCAGCAAGCCTCTGTTCTTTTCTGCAAAATAAACAGGAAAGGACTTAATATTTCTTCTCTGTGTTCAGGTTTTATTGAAAAAAATATAGGTGTATATTATATTCAACCTTTGCCTTGCAAGTGCACAGTGCAACGCGTGGTTTGTATGAGGAGAACAGAGCTTCTCCCCGACAGGCAGTGCTGGTTTCCAGTGATGACTGATAGCATCTCTCCTTCACTAAAACTCTTACTCTTTAATCCTTGCAATTGCTTTCCTTATCCTACCCAAAAGAGGAATTGCATAGCAAGAGGAACCTTCCCCCACGGAGACACAAGGCTATCTCCTTATGAAGCTGTAAGAAAACTGCCATTGCAGAATGGGTGACCCTAACAAAATCTCTCTGCTTTGGGAACGGTGAGGAATCTGTCTTTTACACCAATGGAGGACTCATTCTTCTAGGTCTATCCCTTAGCTAATTGGAAAACAAACATCTCCCCAGCATGGGATGCATCTCAAGCATGCGGTTCCTGACAGCTTTCCAGAAGAGGTGCCCCAAATGTCCGCTGTTCAGGGCATGTTCGTTCTTTAAAGATGGACTTGCTCAATTCCCAGCCCAGGTAGCCCCACAAAACAGGTTGTTTTAGTATAGCAAAGTCTCTCTACGTGTATTTCCAATCAAACTGTTATTGTTGTAGACAAAGATAGGAGAACCTTCATCTCCACATCATGATCAGAATTAGCTTCAGCATCTATGTAAGGTCTAAATAGCACGATCATTTTGTGGCTCACAAACTTGGTTCAGTCATTGATCTCTGTCTGTTTGTAGAAAAACTAAGATTCTCTGGCTCCTACTCCAGCCTTCACCAAAGCAGACTTCCCACTTTTAATTCAAGTAATCCATCATCTGAACTCTTACATAAGCCCTTTTACTCCCTTATCCAGAAGTAAATGACAAAGATTATTGGTAGTTTCTGAAAGAACACTAAAAGATCTCCCCCCAATAATTTCTTTTAAACAAAAGACACTCAATCCAGACTTGCTTAAGACTCAGAGGTACATTTAACTCAAAACACAACAGCATGAAGTGAAGGAACAATACAACTGTGCATTTGGCAGTGCACCACTGTAATAATTTTCAGGGTAAATGGACTGGCAATTTTAGCCACATGGATAATATCAAGGCTAAGATAGCTAAATTCAGCCTGGCCTGCATCTGACTGAAGAAATTTGTCATATGTAAATAGAAACAAAGATGCCTCTTATTCCAGACTCCACCCATGACATATGCTAGCCTCCATCCTTCGGGTTATTGAGGCTAACTGTGAGCCACCAAAAATATTGCAACACTGCAGGGTATTTATTTGCATCATGCTATCTTATGAGCTGTGATTTATTTTGCTAAAAAAAGAACCAACCAACACTTGAGTAAGGAAAACAAAATAATGAATTTGTTTAAAGAAATCAAACCAATCCCACTATTCATGTCTAATCTTTCTTTGCATGAGAATCAGTATTATCTTTGCCCATTTCTGGGCATTCAACGGTGTCTTTTCAGCCTCATTGTCATCTAATGTATAAGCCAGGAGAAGGTGGAGCACATTATCCTCTCGCAAAGCCCGTGACATCGGTGTAATAGCTTTGCTCATGGCAAAGCAGACCTTACTTTCCAGATACAACTGCACTACCAAAGGAATGTTTCATATCCCTGCTTTTTTTGTGGGACCGATAGAAGAACTTTTGCCTCCAGCAGTAGAGCATTTTGGCCCTTGCATATGAGTTAACGTGAGCGATGGTTGTGCCTCCCTGAGATAACACAAGGATGGTGGGTCCCCAGGCTCGCTGGTAATGAGGTTTAAGTTTGTCTCATGTGTTAAAAACACCTTTTAAAATCTCCACTTTACAAGCAAATACCATTAAAACACTGATGTATATCAAGAGAAGTGCTAGTCCAGAGGGAAATTCAGCACTATCAGGCTCTCTGGGAGAAGGCAGCGCCTCCATGTCCCAAGCTGCTGCATGTAAAACGTACCCCAAAGGAAGTACAGAGTGTTAGTGAAATCACATGGAAATGTCATGGTCCAACCACTCACCACTGAACCATGTCCTGTCTTCCTACTGGCTGCTTCAGTTCCCCGGGAAACCTACCAGTGACTTACAGGGCATTTCAAGAAAGTCTATGGAAAGCCTCTCTCACTGTCTTTGTAATTCCAGAGGCTTTGAAAGCAATTTCTCCAAAGCCTTAATACATTCCTTTACCATTCACTGCTTTGATCGTGTAGGTCTCCTCCACAAAGCAGGCAGAGGCTGTGCTCCCAGCACCTCCACCACCAATACCGATTGCATCCTCAATCAAACTTTTAAACGCTTTGCGTACACTTGTTATTCGCAGGGTCTGCTGTGAATGAACCTGGCTGGTGGCAACAGCTAGGATTTTTTTTCTTTGACAAGGTCCACGCTAACAGATCAAAACACTGGTTTTAAATATCTTAAAATATATATTTTTATAGTAAATATGGGGCACTGGTCCAAGCCTTCTCTACTCAGTGAAATGAGGCACTTGTGAAAGATGAATTTGGTGCCACGACTTTGAATTGTTCTCTATACACAGAGGAAAAATTGTGAATCTGTCACAAAAGGTCTTGTAACAACTTTATGTCTCCTCTTAGTTTTGTATGGTATTGCCATATACGTCTATATAAAATTAATACGACACTATATATATATGGAATCCACAAAGGCATCCCAAACACTCTTGAGTCATTTCCACATTCCTATATGCAGAGCAGGAGTTTCACTGCTCTCTCGGTGCAATCCACAACAGCCTGTACCATAATCTGGTTTTTGTTGGTAGTCTCCTAAAGTCTCAGCCTGCATTTATAACAACAAGCGACTACAGACTGTTGCTTCTGCCTTGTAGTGGAAGGAAAACCTAGACTGGTCACCAGCAATACTTCACTTAGCGTTTGGGTGGTCTCACACCACGAGCGTATAAAAAAAGCTACAGAAAATCACTTTGTTTAATCACACAAGCAGTGTTTGTCTTGAATTGCAGGTAAAAACAGTAGAAATTTTGTATCTGATTACTAGCAGTCTAGGCTGAGCACACACCAAAAAGTGTGAAGAAAGTATTTTGGTGGGGAAATTGCAACACCAGGAGAGAGACATTTGCCCACTCCCACTTTTGACATTTTAGGACGCTCCTGACAATGTTTGGCTGTTTGCTTTTCCACTAGGAAGCATGGGAAAGTGGAGACCTCACATTATTTGAACACCTCCTGTGTTTCAGTCTTCTCCTTTTTTTCTCTACGCTGCTCTCCACACCTCTTGGGATTTTGATCCGCAGAAATCTGCAGGAAGATTTATTTTTTCTACCTACAGAAGCTTTACCCATTGATGAAGGACTCTTCTAGTGAGTTGAAGTCACCATGCTTTCATAACCTACTATTCCCTGAATCATCCTGGGATTTTCTTTTTTTTCCTGGGGTCAGCGGGGATTTTCTCGGTCGATAAAGGCAGTTCTTAGATGCCTACGCTACCTATGATAATAAATTAGTTCCTATTTAAGGTTTCTGATTAAGGTTTGGATACGAACAGGTTTTATAACTGTTAGTTTCAAATGCAGAGTGAGAAAAACATTCAAAGAGGTGGAAACATATAAAGACACTACTGTGTTCTTCATCTATACTATACATCTAAGCCATCCCTGCAAGGGGCAATGCTTACAGACACCTCTGCCTGGATGGCTGGAAACAGTCTCTACTAGAGTATATTTTAATAATCTTCCAGGACAGTATCTTTTCTAACAACGATTAGCAAGACTTCTTTATTTCCTCCTAAGGTGCACTGTCCATACAGTTTCAGCGTGTTGGGTCCTCTCTGTGCCCACCATGCAGTCCCGGCGGCCTTGACCAAGAAACACTCAGTTTCCCAGAAATGGAGTTTTATAGCTAGCAGCAAAGAGACATGGAAAAAAAACCCAAACCCCAACTGTGCAACAGCACAACTCCAAAGCACCCCGCCACTCTCAACTACCTGACAATTCTTTTCAAAAGTGCAGGGATAGAGCAAGCATACCTATCTTAATTCTCTCATTTTAAACTCAGCCAGAATTAGCACACTGCCAGCATCCAAAGGTGCAGACCTTGTTGCTCTAAACCTCCTAAAGCTGTATTGCTCTGGGAAAGGACAGGAACCATAAAAAGCCTTAGCTGGGAGGCAGCTTTTATACTCATGTTCAGGCCTCTAGTAAGTTGTCCCACCAAAAGTAATGAGACCTCCTGCTTAGCCAGGGTTCTTATTTCCACAGCTTGTGCCTGCAGCACTCTTATAAGCCACATTAAGTCACCTCTTGCACCAGGAGGTTGGGGCAGTGGCACTCTGTCTAATAATGGAACATATTCGTTAATACTAATAGACATTTGTAAAACTACCACATGCCTCTAACCTTCAAGCCAAAGCACAGGATGCTTGCTAGGGCTGTGAAAGGTATGATGTAAAACTTGGGATATTTTGGTTACAACATATCTCATTTATTTTTACTGTCATCACCCTCCCTGGTATATAATACCTGCTGCATGCGGAGTGAAATATTGCAGATGTTTGCGAAATAATTCTGGGCTGGTGGAGAAACCAAAAGGTCTCTTGTGCGTAAGGTCTGGTTATTTTCAATTCAAAACAACTAGGCAACAAAGTTTCTGTGTGCTGGGATTTTAAAAGGCCCAGATTCCTCTGTGCTGACTCATACTTGCACTGCCCACCCAAAAACTTACCTCTGAGAATGCTGAGAGAGACTCCAGCCATTTTAATACCGTCAGGATTCAAGAACGAAGAGTAAAAAGATAAAACTAGTTTTAACTATTCATTAGTGTTTGGTACTTCAGATAATTTGTGCGATGGCTTCAGGGGTTTAATTGAATCACTTTTCCCACCTTGTCTTAATTTTAATTATGCAGCAATCATTTTTACCAACCTGTGCAAAGGAGCCATATGAAAATGTGACATATGACAATATACATTTACCTAAGCTCCAGGACTACTCTGACCTACAGGCAATTAGCTACTGCCTCCAGCACTCAAATGACCAATTAAAGAGTTAACAAAATGCCCTCCAAATCACCTACATGTTCAGGTTTTTGGACTGCCATGAACATTATCCTTCAACTGATATAATTTTTGACTGACTGATTCACTAAGTCTGCATCGGCTAAAATTCTAGAGCCATGCCTGTAAAACCGAAGAATCAGATTTTATGAGGTGCTTTCATTGTCATTAAAGATGATCCCACCTTAGCCCTTTCCCTAACAAGACAATCTTGCAGCAGTCATTACAAGATGTGATCCCAGCTTGTCATCAGGGAAAAAATGGCTTGCTAGGTCAATGAGGACTGCACTAAGTTCATCTTGAGGATGTAAGACATCCATCTGAATGGCTAGCAGCCAAGAACAAAAAAATTAAAGAGCCCCCAAAGATGTCCTTTTTTGAAGATGTGGCTCCCAAAGTTTTACAGGTGCCCAGTTTCAGAAATCCAGAGAGATTATATCGGTAGCCACAATGGATGCCTTTCCACCTGTTCATGATTTACGGTGTACTAGTGAGCATTGCACTGCAGACAACAGACCAATAATAGCCAGAAGCGCACAACAGAAATGACCCCAACACAGAGAAAAAACAACATTTGAATGTGTTCTTGCATGGGAATAAGAGAGATGCAGGACACTACTAATTATACCAATGGAGGGAGAAGGGAAGTGTGGTAATCTGTTCAGGAAATCCCGAGTTCCAGTCCCGCCTCCGACAATAACTCAAGCTGTGGTTTTGTAATCTACTTTCCTCCCTTCTCAGCTGGTAGTGGGGGATAACAATAACTCCTGACATATATTATACGCAGTGCCATGAGGACTGACATTCTTAAAATGCTTTGAAAATGAGTGAATTGTACGTGTGACCTACCAGAGTCTTACATATTGGGTATTCTAGCAAAACTCAGAAGCGTTCTGCCTTCTATGAGCAACGTGGCTTCTTGGTGGTGTCTTATGGGTAGGGGTTGATTTGCAAAACCACCATCACTTTCATGCAAGAGAAGTGTGACTCTACAATGAGAAGTACTGATCTATACGACTGGTACAGACCTGAGACTCATAACGCAGACTGTTGGCTAAGGTGCTGCTGATGTTTCTCTGAAGCTGACTGACATCACCTGTCCGATGGTCTTAATGCTTGGAAGAAACTTTTCTGGGTCTAAACAGAAAGAGAAGAGTATTACTGGTTTTCATTCTCTCACCACAAAGATCAAAAATCTGCCCTGATTTACACTGGTGAAGTCCTGTTGGCTTTGCAGGGCCCAGCAGATGCCGCTCTTCTGAATCTGAAAGCAAACCAAAAAAACAGCCCCAAAAACCAGCCCAAAAGCCAGCCCTATATTTTGGGTGCCATCAGAAACTGAAGATAGAGCTAAACAATCCAGAATGAGATTTCTTTTCCACCCTCTGCACTTTCATTGCTAAGACAAAGCCCACAGGGCATGTTGGCCAAACATCTTCTCTACACAAACACGTGGTTAAGGTGAAGTGAATGGCATCACAGAGGTAAATGAATCAGACAGTCCAGTGACTTAAGGCTACATGTCGTCTTGCCTCCCACGTGGGAAACCAATGTTTGGCCATAGCAGCCTTAGCTCTCCTGTTTTCCGAGTCAGTGGCTGCAGGGAGCATCATGGAGGTGACACTCTCGGCCTTCAAGGGGTTGGGGAAATCAATATTGGCAACATGAAGGACACTTAATGACAGAGTCAAAAAAATAGTGTCTTATCAGTGGAGGAGACAAGAGGGAAAACAGGTAGTTACAAATGGCCGGGGGGAAAGGTAAACAATAACCCCAAACCAAACAAAAAACCCTCACAAAACCTACAATGCTTTATTTCATTGGCTCTATCTGCTGTACAGCCCAGTGGAAGAGAATGAAAGAAAGGAACTGTTTGACACCCAGAGCTTCTTTGCCTTGAAAAATACAGAGGCAAACTTCACAGTGAAGAGTCGGGATTCCATAGGGTTGTTTATGTATGGCATACAAGCAAATGCATATGATTATGTAGAAGTGTGTCTGTGTGTAATATAGCATTAACACCAATTCTTACAGTCTTATGAAATGATATATTAAAAAGGAGAGAAAGAAAGGAAAAGCAAGCTAGATTTTTTTTTTTTCCTCTTTTACAAATATGATGCAGTTTACAGAAGCATGGTCCTTTTTTAGGAAGAATTCTAAATGCATCATTCAAATATTGTTTGAGCTGAATACATGATATACATATCATGAATACATATAATCACAGCACAGTCTTTTGTGGAAGTTCTGAAAATAGCATTGGAAAAAGCTGACCACAAGTTTCCATCTAAGGATTTGCATTTAACATGTGTGAACCGACTCCATTCATCTCATCTTCAATGGGAACTATCCTGCCACTCCAAATGGCCAAGCTGGAAAGCTTGGCCTGAATGGCAGGAATCATTTACATAGGTCTGATGTCAAGGACATCATCTACAGCCACCAGATGAAACTGGAGGAATATACTGGGGAACGCCATTCAGCTGAAAAATCCCTATTGGTTATGCACCATAACGGCTACTGTATTGCAAACTGCAGTCCAAAGATGAGGAGCCTTGTGCCGAGTTAAAATTTAAGTTATCTGGGTTTTTTTTTTTCCTTCCTAACCTTTTTCCACCAGTTCCCCTTTGTCAGGAAAGGTGAAGATTGCTGTGAAGGCTCAAACTTTCTTCTCTCCAGCTCCAGTCTTGCAGGGTGCAGCCGAGCTTCTCTCGCCTCTCCCATTGCAGAGTGCTGGGGGAGAGAGAAAGGGAGAAATCACAGAAAAAAGGGCAATTAGGTGGGTGAGCTTCAAAATCTCCACAACTACTCTCCGCTCAGCTGGGTGAGCGGGGCTGCTGGGAAACACCGCACTGCAGCGCGAGGTCTGCACCAAGGGTGCCCAGGGGTCAGAGGGGACATCACTGCCCTCCACAAAACCTGTGGGAATGGGTGAAACTGGAGGATGCAGGAAGGGTGGCAGGGAGGACTGAGTGCTCTAAGTAGCATGTTTCCTAGGAAACCTTCGACAGCAAATATCACATTAGTCCTGCCTTGTGGCCCAGCTCATGTGATGTCAAGAACAATTTCTCACAACTCAGCTCAGAAGGTTAGCAAGACTTGGTGAAATGTTCAGTGACTCTGGCCTGATTTTCCAGCTGGCAATGGAACAAGAAATTGAGGGTGTTTTTGCATCGTTGCAGAGTTTTGTGACAAACTTTTTATTATTTTTTTCAACTTTATGGTGGGTTTCCCTCATAAGGAAACAGGCTTGCAGAGCCTAGCCCAACTGGTATGTTTACTCTTATGGCACTCCATTTAACAACAGAGATATTCCGGAAGTGAAAATATAGAGGAAAAATGGAAAACCAAGCAATCTCACAAAGTCATAGAACAGTTGGATCACCGTTTAGCTCGTGCATTCACTAAAAAAGTGCCATCATGGAGTTCTGGCATTGCAAAACTTCATTTACAACTATCCTTTCTAATTTCTGTCAGCTGCAGCCTGAAAATATCCATAGCCTAGCAGATTTAGCAAAAAAAAAGAAAACCCCGTGTAAGCTGTGGCAGCACAATTTGGATCTGAGATGCACTTCAGCCCTCAAGAAGGCTTCCACCAGCTCCTTGGGTTGGGCTTCAAACACCTTGGGCTGGGTCTGAGTGCAAGAATGCAGCCTTCTCTCCTCGAGTCTGCACAGCATTTTGCAGCTGAATATTTAGGGGGCTATGTGGTACCACAAACCAACCCACAATGCGCTCGTGCACTGCTCACATTTTTCTGCCCTGAATCCTTGCAAACAAGCCCCACTGCAAGGCAACCGTGCTCTATTGTAGAGGAAAAGTCCCACTCTGCTGCCATTTCTGCTGGTTTCACATTCGTGACTTCAGTGGAGTTTCTTTGACTTCTAATTGTTTAAGAGAAAAGAGACTAAAACTGAAAAATCTTCCTCTGGTGACACACTTCATCTCATACTTAGTGAAATATAAAGACCTTTTTAATAGAAAGTAATATATTTAAACAAATTAAAAATAGCCCCACTAATTTCTTTTTAATCATAAGCTAACTTAGGTGTATGACCTCTTTATTTCCTTTTGCTGTTTCT
>JAAGNO010015790.1:10855-36270 GCA_033439905.1 Ceryle rudis
CCCAGCCTTGCTGTCCTCCTCAGTTCTGACATAGAAAGCACAAGAGGGAAAACTGAGTGGGGCCAGATCAGAGCTGGACGCACAGGGGAAGCAGGTTGAAGAAGAACAAGTCTTCACTAAAAAAAACTCGTAATAATTATAATTAATATTATAACACCTCCAGCAGGCTTTTCTAAACATGTGAAAGACATTTCTCTAGCTGTAAAATCAGGTGCTCTAATCTTCTAATCATTCCCAGTTGACAAAGAGATGCTGCTTTTTATCCCAGCTACTCTTTCCAAGCCTCAGCTGACCACCCTCACACGTGTCCTGTAGCTATGTCAGCTCTCCGAGATATGTAAATGGTATAGAACCTTGAGTGCAGGGATGAAAGGGCTGAGCACACCCACCTGACATGCCAGTGTCTCCCAAGAAGTCAAAGGGAGAAGGCTCTTCTTACATCAAAAGTTGTCAGGTGGTGGTGGTGTCTTTTATCCTCTTTTATTCTTCTTATTTTTTAAGCTTAATTATCCCAGAGCAGTAAACAGATCTGGTAACACTTACGGGAATTGCTTCTCATACATTAAGAACCTGAACAAATGAAGCTCTAGTAATGCATAGTCTTATCACCTTTACTTAAGACACTAGAACAAGTGTGCCCTCTTTCTTTTCAACTCCCTACCATAAAAGCTAAGACCTCATCCACAGATGAAACCTTTAGGGTCCTTAACCAGTGTGTTTTCACCTGCTGAAGGACTGGGATGGAAATGCAAAGAGCCAGTTTAATACCAACGCAGACCTAAATAATATCTCAGTATCTTAAACGATTTGGCAAAAAGTATCTGTTCTTATTTCGAGGAAAGATTTATAACTCACTCTTAGCCTTTCATCACTAGGAGGAAATCTACTGCAACTTACACTAATCCGTTACCTGTTCTTATTTTCATCCATATGTGTATTTATCTCTCTGGCTCATTCTTTATCAATCCGGCCACCTGTGATCACCCAAGCGCAAAGTTCACGTGGGGCCCAAGCCAGCCCTCCCATTTGGATGGGAGTCTCTACTGTTCTCTGATCAGCAAGAATAAGAACTATACAACTATTTTTCATACCCTACACTATATTTTTCTCTGGCCATAGCTGGAATCCCACCCTTACATGAGGTCATTTTGTCATGACAGGACACTGCGTGGTTAAAATCTTCACAGTTATCAGTCTCAGCACTGTAAATTTCAACAGGAGGGGCTGGAGCTGAGCTTTAGCCCCAGTCCATACACACCCCAGCCTGGAGTTTTAGGTCAGGCATATTTTGAATTCCAGCTTGTTAAAGTTACCAGCTTATGCACCCGTGTCCCCTTCAGCTCCCAGAGAGGATCCAGGGCTATTTCCAGCCCTTGCCTCAATGGTTTCCAATCTAATTTGGGGATTAAGATTCACAGATACCTCTCTTGCTTGCCAATCCACAAGGGCAGATCGAGGGAGGTTCTGCTCCCCCCCTCTGCTCTACCCTAGTGAGACCTCACCTGGAATACTGCATCCAGTTCTGGGCTCCCCAGCTCAAGAGGGACAAGGATCTACTCGAGAGAGTCAAACAGAGGCTACAAGGATGATTGAGGGACTGAAACAAGTGTCTTATGAGGAAAGGCTGAGAGACCTGGGGCTCTTTAGTCTGGAGAAGACTGAGAGGGGATTTAATAAATGTTTATAAATATCTGAGGGCTGAGTGTCGGGAGGAGGGGGGCAGCCTCTTCTCACTTGTGCCCTGTGATAGGACAAGGGGCAATGGATGCAAGCTGGAGCACAGGAAGTTCCACCTCAACATGAGGAGGAACTTCTTTACTGTAAGGGTTGCAGAGCATTGGAACGGGCTCCCCAGAGAGGCTGTGGAGTCTCCTTCTCTGGAGACTTTCAAAACCCACCTGGATGCGTTCCTGTGTGGCCTGTGCTAGATTATACGGTCCTGCTCTGGCAGGGGTGTTAGACTCAAAGATCTCCAGGGTCCCTTCCAACCCCTGACATCCTGTGAACCCTTTCACTATGCATTTCTTCCACGGCACACTGCACGTCTTTCCCAGAAGCACCCAGATCCCTCTTGTGTACACACATGCACCTGGTGAAACCCGAATCTCTAAGATTTTGCAGCAAGATTAAATTTCAGCATTGATAGACATTCATTCACTCCTTCATTCATGGAAAAACATACATGGGCTTTATCCAGCCTAAGAACGAAAGCTATTTTTTTTCCGAGGTGTATCACATGCCGCAGCCAGCAACTGGCTGCCCCGTCTGGGACATGTGTCCTTTGTAGAAGATTCCCCTGTTACATCAGTTCAGACATCGGCTGCAAGAAAGCTTCCAAGTGGGAAAGCGTATGATTTTTACTTTGGCACTGTGATACTACTACTAATAAAAAGAGTAAGCGTTTTCTTCTACAGCCTGGAAAGAGTTTGCCAAAAGTTGGGGTTTTGTATAAAAATAGCTGCATGTCCACATCGGTTAGTTTCTCTTGGAAACTTAAAAAAAAAATATTTTTTTTGATAGCTTTATCCTGCACTGCCCAGCCACATTAAACCACAGTAAACTACATTCTTATGGTTGTCATAACATTTCGCTCTGTATTGCTTGCGACACGAATAATCTATTAAGATACATAAGGTGCAAAATGCTGCCTTTATGTCTCCGAGTTCCTGCAATGTGCTGTAACAACCCAGTGCAATTACTGCCGGAGCTGTGCAGGAGCGACTCCCTGCCACTGGCGCAGCCGAGCAGAGGGTCCGGGCCAGCGACTCCAGGCAGGCTTGGCCACGGCCATCGGGGCTGGGGGACCAGTCTTCCTCCCACTGCATTCCCCCTCCTCCTCCCCTATCCCAGCCTGTCATCAATCTTACTAAAATGACAGCAGACAGATGTTAGCCTTTGCAGAGATCAAATGAAATCTATGGCTTTAGGGCTGTTCACCAAGGAGCAGAGTAGTCTACACCAGACACGGGCACCAGCAGTCACCTCCTTGGCATCAACCCACCTCAAATCGGTTTGGCAGCCATCAGAGTCATCTCTCCACAGGCAACCCAAGTCCTGAAATAGATTTTGACAAACTTTAATGTTTTAGCCTCTCCATAGAGTAGTTTTGGGTTGTTTTGGTTTTTTAATAGCAATATTGCCGATTCAAAACTTTTTTCAGGTGAGAGTTTTGGGGGGTGATGTTGGGAGGGGGCTTGTGTCTGCAGCCACACTGACAAGCAGATCTGGGGAGTAGGGGTTCATTTGGGTTTAGTACACTGGGCCTTTGCTTGTTCAGTAACCTGAATTCCATTAGTGAAGGGGAGGAAAAAAAAAAAGAAAAAAAAAAAAGAAAAAAGATTACTCCATGGCATAAATATGCTGTATGTGCCCTTGTCTCATGCAATTTCTTTACATCGATGTGCAGGAATATTTATCCCCAGTAGAAATGTTTAACTAATCTGGTAAATGTCAAGCCATATGGTGTACATTGTAAGGATTTCATCAGGCCTTTTTAACTCTTTGTGAAAGTCTCTCCCTCTCTTTCTTTATACTTCTCCCTCCTTTTTTTTTTTTCTTTTTTTCTTTTTCCACTTTGCTGCTGCCCCACCAGAGCCTATGGAGGAAGGAGGTAGTGTGCAGAGCGTTAACGTTAGTTAGATCAGGGATGTGATGTTCGCGGTTTATAACAACAAGCAGCATTAGCCAGAAGTGCAACTTGTGAGACTCCTTTACGCTGGACAAAGAGATGCGCTGAATGTAATTTTTTATCAGCAGCGACCTGCAGAAGAAGAGCACTAATACTTTTCTTTAAAACAAACTGTCCGCCCCAACAATGCACAAAATTCCCAGGGGCTACCTCATCTCTTATCGCTTCCTTTGAATAATCCAAGTCTTTACAACAAATAAACTGCAGTTCTCCAGCACTTTCAAGTAAAGGAAATGTTTCTGTACCGTAACTATCTAGTGGATCTCCCAGAAAGATAGAGTGCAATTTACAATAAGCAATATCAAAAAAGAATAAACCGTTATGTTCGTGCCAATCCTTATTCATGGTTTTATAACAAGACATATCTGTTTTCTTCCTATAAATCTTGACTCTATTTTTAGAGTTTGCAAATAATGACTCCAGCCTTTGGCTGCCTGCCACTTCTGTGAAAAACTAGAATAGCCACACTGCAACACTATAATATTTTAAAAACCCCACAAAAAACCAAACCAAAAACAAAGGGTCTTGTTGAACTCTGTGTATTCCCTACCAGAACAGACCTGTTCAGGATAGGTACGAGTGATGCAGATACGCAGTATGTGGCAGGAAAAGCAGGAGCGGGATGGAAATTTGGCTGAACCTCCACACCTATTTCAGGATCCTGTCACCTAACATAAATTACAATGAACAGCAGAAACTACCAGCAGAAACTATCACCTTCAGCCATAGCCTCCGGACAATTTTAGAGTGGTGGAAGGCTAGGGAGGGGGAGCTGCAGGTCAAGGAAAGGATAAGATCTGAGTGGCTGGGAATGGGGAGGGAAAAAGAGGAATGTAGTGAAGGAGGTAGGGAAGGAGAAGCAGGGAAATGACAGCATTCAGATAAATTTAGCTCTGAATCCAAACTTCAGGGGGAGGGGAAGCATTTCCTGCCCCAAACCTCTGAACTTTCTGAGATTCTCCCATATAGCAAGCGATTTACCTGTAAAGAGAACTGAAAAGAGGGAGAAAATTGAAATAAACAATTCTCTGCTGTTTAAATAATCTTTCCATCCTACTCCACTCCCCCAGGGTCAAATGTTCAGGCACAAGGACACAAGTGAAAGAAAAAGAAAAAAGAGAAAGAGAAAAAAGAGAAGAAGAAGGAAAAAGAAAAAAGAGAGAAAAGAAAGATCACTTCAGAAAGAGAATCTTTACACAAATACATTAGCCCCAGTTTTCATCAGCGTAACAACAGTATATCAACTATATATCAAGTATAACAACAATATATCAACACAAAGTGCCTTCCCCACGTACCCACCAGTTCCCCAACTCCAAAAATATTTATTGGTACATTACACTTAACATTTCATCATTATTAAGGACATGGGCGAGTAATAGAACGGCGCCTACCAGTGTAGATATGTAAGCTTTGTTATGTGCAAGTGTTTTGAGAGGGGGAAAAGAAAAGAAAAAAAAAGAAAAAGAAAGAGAGAGAAGCAAGGCTAAGTTGTAAACACACCAAAAAAAAACCCAACCAACCCCAAACTATAAACATTAATGATTAATCAAAAGCACTAGTTGGAGACTTTTACTGTGAAAACTATGAGATGAATGTATCTATTAGCCATATATATATTTAAATTACTCACACTAATGTGTTTCTAACAGCATTATCTGGCTGTATAGACAGCTTATGCCTGAGCAGCCTCTCAGTATTCAGGAAGTTGTTGACAAAGACTTCTGCAATAGCTTGTGTGATTTTGTGTTATTTCCTTTAATTGAACCAATAAGACCTGCACTCCTGACCTTTGCTCAAAAGGCTAATTTGAGATTAGGTACTCTGAAAGTAAGAAATAGGGACTGTATTTTTAAAGCACAGAAACGTTGCAAGAGTAATAGAAGATTAAGATCAATTTCAGCACTAGGATCCTTTCAGCCCCAAATCACTCTGCTCTTAAAGAGATCTTTGGAAGGACTTTGGTGAGACAATACAGTATCCTAATTTCAGAAAAGTTAAATTCCCTCAGCTTTGTCTTTGTGCTGAGTGTTTTAAGGCTTGTAATAAAGATGATACCCATGACTTTGAGTCCTCGGTGTCTTTCCAGTCACCCAGTAGGACATTCAGAAGTCCCTTAGGAAAACTTATACAAAAGCATAAAATATGTCATGCCAGATAAATGATTCTCTGTGGTTCTTATATTATTCTGGTCTACTACTGAAGGTTGCAATACTTAAGCCATGTGCAGCAGCCCGAGACTGAATTAGGCAGGCTCCTTGGTGTGAAAAGGAGACCCCCAAGTGATCTGGGAGAAGATAGGAGAATATATGTTTTGATTACAGCTCTGAACATTATGCCAATACAGTCGAGAGATCCTGCCGCATGACTGTGTGCCAGAATACAGAGGAATGACTATGGCCCAGATGAAACCCAGGACCAAACCACGTGGGCAGCGTGTGTGGTTTTAATATGTGTGGATTTCCTCCATGTGTTCTTCAGCACAGTGATAAAAAGAAGCTGTCTGAGAAGCTGACCATGGTTCAGGATCCAGTGTCTCTAACTCCTGCTTCTGTTATGACCTTCCTAGGTCTGTGGTGGCAGGAGCGCCTGGGTGTGCTCTGCCTGGCTACAGGTGAGCCAGCCTGGATTTAAAAGAAAAGCCAGAGAAGCTGATACAGTGATTTCTTCCCGCGTTTCCCTTTCCCCATGCATTCCATAAGGCTCTGGTTTACATCTTCTCATGCTGGGGCTGGAGGTGCAGAGGTGTGCCTTTCACTGGGTACGAGCTGCTGTACTGAATCTGTACCCTCAACCACGTAGAGAGGGGGCAGGAGGAAAAGAAGGAGCCAGAGACCACTCAACTGCACTGCCCTTCTGCAGTGCTCTATACAGAAAACTCCCATACAGAGCCAGAAAAACACGTTTCCCTCAGCTGCAATGTTCAAATAGGGCCCGTGGTGATGTCCTATACAAGGACATCCACCAAGCCTGAAGGAGGATTTCAAGCAGTGTGGCTGCAGGTAAGACCCACCAGTCGCTGCTGTAACGTGGATTTAAAGGCTGTTCCCTCTATTTACACATGTAGATATTGTAATGCTGCTATGCAAACAGTCCTCTGTGGACTTTTGCTTGTGGATTTTATTATAACACGTTCCTGACTGTGAATGGCACCTTTCCTCTGCAATATCTGCTGCTGTACCCTTTGCGCTTTACCTTCTGACTCTCTTCTGGTTTGTTACTTTTCCTGCTGTCAGGATTTTAAAAAGTAGGAAATGAACTTTCCCTTCTCTTCTCTAAGTGATGCTCACGGCACGTGAGCTGCAGCTGTACTGTATTCCATGAACTTTGCAGCCACTGGAAACGCAAACAGTATGTCAACTTGTTCCTCTCTTTGCAAGAGAATTCAAGGTCAAGCTGACCAGTGAACTCTCGTATTTAAAGGGAGTAAGTCAATGCTCATCTACAGCACCAAAACTGCCTCTAGGAAAGATGTTAACCCTGTGCTGGGCCTCCAGACAGCACAGGCCATGTCATGGCTTTTACAGCAGTTTGCTGCTGCTGTCAATAAGAGCTGGACATACTGCATATGTCTACCGGGACCTAAACAAGTGTCCCTTCTTTGGATGTGTGCCATGCATGGGAGGCCCTCAAGGGGTTAATACATGCCATTCCTGAGTTCAGTGAAGGGACAGGGAGAGCCGAACAGCAGGAATTTCAGGATGTTAATAGCCTCTTCTCTTCCGATTGGCCCAGAACGAATGCAGGGTACAGTAAATTGTCCTTGTCAGCTTAGCTCACATGATGATATGCTTTATTTCTAGACATGCCTTGAATCTGTCCCTTGAATTTATGTTCAGAAAATAAACACTTCCAGACGGCAATAAAGCATTCAGTTGTAGCTGGCTGTTGCATGGTCTCAAGCCAACCAAAGTCATTTGCTTTAGAGTTTCTAGAGCTTGCAAAGCTTCGGCTCTGCTTGTGCTTCCTTCAGCTCCAGCTCATAGTAACAAGTGCCCCCCCAAATCTTTGGACTTAAGTGGATGCCCCAACTTACTTAGGAAAGCTCCAGAGAGTTGCACTTGGTTTCCACGTCAGCACCATCCTACAAGATGACATCAGGCCACCTCGTGCACACGGACTATAGGAGAAAACACGGAGAGAATAAAAAAATAAATAATTCAATGGCAGCAAGTTGCAAAATAAAGATATCAGCGATTCAGGATATGAATTTCCTACCATAAAAAAAAAAAAAGTAAATTAACCAGCTGTTATGTTTTTGTCTGATGTGGCTAAGGAGACAATAGGTGGCTGGCTGATTTAGCGATTAGGAAGGTTGTAGGCAATAATCTCCAGGTGTTCCTGATAAATGCCCAAAGAGAGCTGCAGTGTTTGTTTGCAACCAGTAATTTTATGGCTATCCTTTCCCTCCTCAGTTCCCCTCAACACCACCACTTTATAACTGCACAGTTACAGTAGAGGGAAGTTTGGCAAAAATCAATGGTAAATGCTCATAGGAGACAACAAAAGAGCAATACAAATAGAAAAAGCCTTGTTACAGCTTTAGTTTATTAGAGGTGTGCGGATATTAAAATGCTTTCTTTAACCCAAAGGCACTAGAAGAAGAAATACTGAATTATACCAACAAGTTTAGGGTTGCGCAGCCGGCACCCGAATATTATACCCGGGACGTGCCTGAAGAGCCCTGTGCGTAGGTGGGTTTCATTTTTCTCTTGTTTGCCATAACTTGAAATTTGTGTCGATTTGTTTGCTCAAGCCCATTCCTACTCAAAAAGGCACACACAGAGGAACCCACACAGGGCCAGAAGCAGCTTGTCCCTCACCTGAGTGTGTATCTGATAGCGGTATCATTTGATAAGTCCAGAGAACAGCAGGGGGACCATTCTGTACTAGATTATAAACTCCTTAGGAGATAAGGATGCACAAATAGGAATAACTCCAGGTATTGGGTGCAGCTGGAGTATATTCCCATGGACTGCTTGTTGGTGAGAACAGCCGCCTGCTACAGTGCCAAACTGGCCAAAAAAGGGGCTGACCACCACATTGGTAGTGTATCTTCCACCCCACGAGTGGGGAACTGGGGTGGGGGGGAGGTAGCCGACAGGCCCAACATGGGGCACCAGCACAGGGGCTGGTGGCAGGGAACATTCACCGCTCCAATTTCCAGGCAAGACACACACTACAAAGCATCTGAACAGAGGAGGCAAACTCCTGCTGAACCCTTTCTTTCCTTTTCCCTCCAGCACCAGGCCAGACGCCTCCCATGCAGCAAGGCTGCGCAAAATGTTGTCGTGGCTGGTTCAGCAAGGGTGTTCAAAAGCTTTTACAATTTCGTAGGAAGTCAAAGGGCAGTTATGCTTCACACACATACACACAGCCCCTTCCTTTTCTCTGGCTACCTTGCTCGCTTCTGTTTCTTATTCACTCTCATTCCCATCCTTCCTCTCCTCCTCTATTCCCCTGATCTTGTTCAGGGGCTCCAGAGGACTAATTCAGCACACCACTGGCAGAGATAACTTAAAACAATGAGCAGATTTGCAAGTAGGGAGAATTTTAAGGATTGGGAATCGTGCGTGTTTTACAGTCATCTCTCGAGGACGACAAGGACTTGATCTTCGGCAGATAAAGCTCTTTCCTTAGCTGCCATGGCCTCACCCTCATGCATCAAGTGAAATTCCACATTTGCGCTAAAGAACTAAAGAGCAGTTGTATTTCAAACATGTGCCAATGAAAAATAAAACAAAATAAATAAATTAAAAAAAAAAAAAAAAAAAAAAGGTGAAAAATGTATGCTGTACTTTGGCCAGGGCTGATTATCAATGGTGTACATGCCTTTAAAATCCTTTGTTAATGAGGTATCCTTATTACCATAATCAAACACGCTTAGAAACTTGTCAGATAAGCAAAATTCTTTACATTCTTTGCTCTGCACTTTCTTTTGGCATCTCTTCCCCATCCCCCTCGGTGACTGCTTAGCTTCTGAAGGTTAGGGACTGGTAGTGCTAGAAATTAAAGTCCTCTGTTTGCCCACACGGGCAAAGAAACAGTCAAAGCTTCCTTACTCTGCTGCAGAAATGACCTGAACAGTGACCTGAAGGGACCACCCTCCTGAGAGAGGAGAGGTCACCGAGCCTCCACGCAGGATCTGCTCAGGGCATCCTCTGCAGAGAGAGCGAGGGAGAGATTGCAAATCACCCAAACTGTGCCAAATTATGTGTGAAGGTTTTGTAATGCAGACTACTGTCCACCAGGGATTAATTTAAGAACATCAAACCCAACACAGAAAGAATTTCATTTTATACTTAAATTTGACTTGCAGTGTTTTATTTAATGCATTTTACCAACCCCCGCATCCCAAAACATCTCAGCACCAGAAAATACTTAAATAAATCGGGCAATTTGTGCAGAGGGCCATACAAATTTAGCATGAAAGACTCTTGCTTTTAATTTGTTCATACAGAACATGGATTCCGACAGCTACTCAGGCAGCCATTCCCATTCATTCCAGAAACCACCTCCTCTCCCCGTGTTTACAGAGTACCTGTCTAAATAGCACAAAAAAACCCCTTGATTTAAGTGTGAGTGGTCTGACATGAATCAAGGGATTGATAATTAGAGCAAAATTAGAAATATACTCAGCTCAGACGGGGGAGTTTGCACATCGCTACGTGTCAGCATCTAACACCTCTTATCCCGAGATTGGGCCATTTCATGCGAAATTACAAGACACAACAGCACTCTTCATAAATCTGACTTCTCGTTACATTAATATACATCTTATTACTTGTGGGGGTTTTTTTAACCCACGAAAAAAAAGGCACTGCTTTGTTGTAGCCTTTAACGTATAGATTTTTAAATTTGAGAACGTTTCTGAGAAATTACTTTTAAAAAGAGATAAACTGCAAGGGTAGGGGAAAAAAAAAAAAGACTGAAACCTCTCATGGAAGGGTATGAGAACTGCACGTTAAGTACATGCTGTTTGCCTGGTGCTCTTTGATAGCTACATCAGGGCTATGATAATATATCAACCACATTCTTAGGGCTCAGTTAACCCTTCTGCAACTGGGAAGGACACTTAGCTGCGCTGTGGGAAGCATACTTCGTAAGAAACACTATTTATTGCCTTTTTATAGGGTGGTAATGGAGACCACAGTTGTAGGATCCTGTCCTTGTGTTTTCTGGTTGGCTTTCAGACCTGAAGCTCTCTTTTGCTTTGGTGATGTTACCAACAACTTTTCAACTGCCTTTTGAGCTGGTGTGGAATGAAAGGGAGACTTTCTTCCCTGGGCAACGGGCACCGCAATTAAGACCGCAAGAGATTTGTGGATTCCCAACAGCCCATTTCCAGCAGCAGCTTTTTCTGAAAACACCTCAACCTGAGAACAGCAGGTAAATACTGAATATATATATTCATGTTACTCCTGCAAGTGATGTATTAGCACTACCTTAAAGCTGGGAAACTGAGGCATAAGGGTTGAATTATTAGCTTACGGTCACACTAAGAACCTGAAGGAAGTCAAGTTATGAGCCCTGAGGAGCACTCCATCTCCTTTACTGCAAAACCACACTGGCTTTGCTGCAGTTCCTTCCTCTGACAAAAAAAAATAAAATAAAATTTAAAAAAAATCCCCCAAACCCGCGAGAATAAAACAACAACCACCACCACAACTACTAAATTACAAACCAAAACTTGGTTTGATAGGTAGAAGGATGGTGCAAAGTAAAAAGCTGCTTGGTGGCCGAGTATCACTAAATGTGTGAAGAACAGCCACTGCAAATGTACCTGTTACTTTAGAAAGTGAAACAACAACTTCTGCAACACGCTATTGTGTCATTAAAACTCTTGATACTCATATCATCCTCTGTATTGATCAATTATGACTGCTCATGACCTTGTAAGGCAGTAAAATCCTATCATTTTAGACGTCAGGGGACCCAATACTGTTCTGGAGCTCTGATCCAAAGCGTGGTTTGAAAGAGGCTTTTGCCTGAACAGCCAAAACACTCATGAAAGGCTACACAGATTGGGCCTTACAATCTGACAAAGTACTTGGCTGCTACACTGCCTATTAAGAAGTCAGTGTTTGCCAGGAGTTACCACACAATTATAGGGACGACGGTAGCATCTCCAGAATTATAGGGAGAGCCGTAGTATTTCCAACAAGACAGTGTGGGAACTGCAGGTTAATGGTACCTCTTAATGGCGATGGCTGTAATGTAGGTTAATGGGATCATCTTATCTTTTCTTTTCCCTGGGAGAATTCATGAATTCTTCCATTCATTGACATTATTTTTAGCAGCAAATGAAGGACTTGATTCAGACCTGGAGATGTTTTCCCCAGGAGGTTTGTTTATAGTGAAGATTTTGTTCAACTAACTGAATCCCAACTCGGCACGATTTCTCTGAGGAGTGGTGAGGAAGGCTCGCCGCACACACTGACACCGGTCTGCCCCAGCGTGTTTGGTGCCGTACGTGTTTTGGAGAGCCCATCTCTTGGGCTCATGCCACAGCATGCCCTGAATTGCGCTGTTGGTGGCAAACGTTCTGACACAGCCCACTGAGCTGAGCCAAAATCCTTTACATACTGAAATCAACCATGGGGGACATCAGGGGGTTTGTAAAGCACTTTTTGGCTTAAGGTTGAAGTTTCTCGTTGATATGAAGGCAGATCTTCCCAGCCACATTCCTGTCCCTGCTTACTGCTGTGCTGCCTGCTCTGGCCTGCCCTTCGAGCCTTGCTGGTGAGGATGCTGGAGGGCATGGGCTGTTTGATTGGAGAAAAACCAAACTTTGCTGAGTTTTCAGAACAAGGCATGCCTGGCTGTCAGCTTATCAGCCAGAGAAGAGAAAGAAAAAAAGAATCAGGGAAGAGCACACATCTCTCCTTCTATTTCTTATGCACAACGCCAATGGCCTAACCGGGCAGCTGCAAGGGGAAGGGGGCTGACGGTTTTCCAGGAATCATCGCCTCCCCTCTAGAGTAGCGCCCAGCACTGCTTCCCAGGCAGTTTTGCTGGGCACTGGCGAGAGCTCCAGCTGGCATCCCACCAACTGAGGCAGAAACAGCCCTTCAAAGGGGATCCTGTCTGCCCTTTCCTCCTTTCTCCTCCTCCCCTCGCTTACTCTTTCCCTTCCCCCCCCACTGTAACCCACGGCCCGGCTGGGGTGCCGCAGCTCCAGCGCCAAGGACCGCGGCCGGTGGTCTGCCCCTCCGGCAGCCCTGGCGGCCAGCGAGGCTTTGGCAGTGCGTTAATTGCCCGTCGGCCGCCTGCCAGCCCTGTCTCCCATTTACTGATTGCCGACGTGACCCATGCGAGCGAGCGAGCACGCCGGGTCAGGGCTCTCAGGGCCCAAGTTCAAGGGCACAGGCTGGTACAGACGTATAAACAAGGGAATGGTATGTAAGCAATAAAGACATAAAGGTTAGGATCAGGGCTAGTAGTACAATAAACAGCTGTGATAACCCGGTTTGTTTATAGATAAAAAATTTACTGTAAAATCTGCAACGTGCAGAATACATTTGTTAATGCTTTAAGGGACATAAATGTTTAGATCCTCCTTTATTTTTTGTTCTATGTACTGAGCAAATGTCTCCAAACATTTATTTTTTTTTTCCCCCCCCTCCTTTTTTCTTTCTACCTTCTTTTAAATCAAGCCCAGGAAACACACATTTATCACGTTAGCTAGAAATCTTTCCCTTCAAAAATCCCTCCAAACAAGCCATGCTGTTCTGCGGGAGTTTAGACCTGCTGCTACAAGAAATTCAGAGGCAGATAGCCTGGTCCTTAGTACTTAGAGCTTCCTATTAAAACACTCATGTTTCAAGCAATGAACATCCCTTTACATCCCATTTTTCCTAATTTAGTTTTAATAAAAGTAAGTAGAGTAAGTACAATTTCATTAGGGCTCTTGTAAATTTTGCACGGTGGATGTTTTGCCAACTTTACTTTTAAAAGATGTTTCAGAGTATAGCCAAGCCTTTTGCGAATTACCACGGTGCTTCTTAACTGTCCTGCGAGGCTCCCATCAGAAGTACAATATATTGCACTGTAACTATTGATCCGAATGGCTACGTTTCTAAAGCAGAAAATGATTGTGTAGTGAAAGCAGTGCAGAGGTGCAGTAAAATGGCCTCAAGTATATAAAGACGTAAAGATTAAAGTCACCCTGCGGATTCCCTTTAACTCCTCCAAATCCACTGAGTAATGTGTTCTTTTAGGAGAAATCAGAAACTTTGTACAAATTAACATGACAGGTGCCAGTGTTCATAAATAAGATTGCTTCTCACCATCAGGAGGCTCCAGGAAAGTTTACTTTGCTTGAAATACATGCAAAAGCTGTTAATTAAATTCCCGGATGTCAAAAGAACATCTGAATATCTAGAAGGCAAAACAGCACCCCAAAATTTGTCAGCTGGAACACATACGCAGGATAAGAAATCGAGACTTCAGCACACAGGATGCCCTTGAGTGTCAATACTAACAATTTTCAGTTCTGTTGTTAGTCTTCAATAAAGTTTAGATAATCTTAAAAAGAAAATATACTGGTGGAGGTCTGTCATAGATTCTTTCTCCTCTGTAGCACTGAAGTGTCTTTTCAAAAATTTGGCATACACTTTTTAGCAGTGTAGTTGTTGTTAGCTGTTGTCAGCTGCGTGTATGTTACATATGACTTATAAAAACCATCTGAGTGCAGGACAAATGTATTTGCCGTTGCATTGCTCTCACGTTCATTCTTGGGATGCTTTTTGGTACCAGCCGCCTTCAGCACCTTTAACCTTCCCCTAATGACACCAAGAAGTGGGATACGTGTTGGAAGTGTCAGGCAGGGCTCCTAATGCACTTGAACAGCACAATCAAGCTGTGACCATGAGCAGGGTTCTTCAGCTCCTCTTTAGCCTAATGAAGAGCAACAGTATACCAACAAACTACACAATTTAATGCCTGCTCTGAGCCACATTCTTCTTTGTCCTGTTTCTGCTTCCACTGTATTCAGTGGATAAACACTCAAGGTGAAATATTTCCCCCAGTCAAGCTGATGGTTGAATTCTCCAGGATTATGAGGGAACTGGTAGAGCCTAAACAGATTAATCTTTGAAGAAGGAAACCATCCGGTCCCTGGCTCCTAGCTGCTCCTGTACACAAATAAGGTATTTTGTGTCTGCGTGTATTTCAGTGACAGAGCTCCTGAAGTAATCAGTTGATCAAAACATCCTTATAAGTCAAATTCTGGCCCTCTCTAGCTCTGGTCAAAAGACAGATGGATGAAAAGGCATTGCTAATGCAACCCCCTATCACACCTGGGGCCTTTCCCCTGCACAATTATCCCGCCTGGATTATTCCTCCAGGACTGTGACTGATTTACACACTACAAGAGTGTATCTCATCTGGGAAATGAGCGCAGCTTTTTAATTATTCTCTGCACCGCGGTACCACCTGCAGGGTTTTGGTCGGAGCTGCTGTGCTCGGTGCTGCACATTGCAGGAGAACGGGATGGCACTCGCCCAAATTGCTTCCCGCCTACCCTACAAGTTGGACACAGAAGTGACACAAAGATCTAATAAGAGAGCCACGGTTCAAATGATGAGCAGTTGTTGTAGAACCTTACCTGCCTCGCCATCTTCCAAGAGCCTGGAGGAGTGGCTGCCCAAAAGGAGTTTGGAGGAGGTTTGCTGTGAGTGCTGCACAGTAAAAGCCTAATGGTGCCGGCCAAACTTATTACCTGAAAAGCATAAATAAAAGAACAGCATTTTAGGACGTGCTCTGACAAGGAGAACGGAGAAAGCCATTTGGAGCTTCCAAATACCCTTACACACCCAAACAAGCCACTCTATTACAGGGGCAGTGCACAGCAGTAATAAGGAATCAGTTCGCAACAGGTTTGGTCCCTATAACTGCACCTTCACTACCATCAACATGAAAAAACCCTGCAAGGTTAATCACGATTGATTTCCAAAGACCTCAGTCGCTACTGGTGCAAACTGATCTGCAAAGAAAATTGTCTGAAGGGGGGTAATCTGCCTGTGCCCTTCCCACCTGGGCTACCTGCGCCCCAGCATCTCCAGCCTGAGGGGGGACAAGCACAGAGGATGCAGCCAGGCTGGACAAGGCACCTCCAGGTCTGAGCTCTGGCAGCTGCTTTCATCCTGTGCACCTATCTGAGAATGACACTGCTGAGGGGACCCTCGCTGGCCACAGGAAGCATGAGCTGGCCTTCAAACTACTGGTTTTGCACTCAGAATAAATGAAGAACTGTAAGAAGGAAGAACTGAAAACAAGAAGTTCTGGTCTGCGTAGACAGATAATGTATGGAGGGGTGACACCAGCACTGGGGGGCTGCATGGTGTTTCCCCTTTGAAATTGGCACTCCCAGCTATTACGTGACAATCTTCTGCGAATTCAGATTTACAAGATTCTCTGCCCAGCCAGTAAAACCAGGAGGGATAGATAGAGATGTCCATAAATGACATATTTTCATGCTTTGTGCAACTCGTCCCTGCAAAGCGCTTTTGAGAAGCTGAGCAATTTACATCTAATAGCAAAGTGTTTTTTAATCAGTCAGATCAATTTGTGAAGAATTGGTACATTAGGTATAGCCATATAGCAGAGATCCTTATAGCAAAGATTTAGAAGTAATTGCTCCCTGACCCACTGAACACTGTATTACTATAGAAGTTTGTATTCTATTAAGAGTTAATAAGTGACCAAAATCTAGACTAATACACTGTCAGGGTTCATTATCATTACAGGTTCTTGCTATTTTTCCAGTGCCTTTTGCTCTGCCCTTCTTGCTACATATGGAAAACCTATATCAAGATGGTTGTCATAGCAATGAAAAGATTTGCATGTGTCTTATCTATCTATTTAAATACCTTCTTATGGTTTATAACTACCATAATACATCCCTCCAGCCCTGCTCACTGCTAATTTAGAGCTAGCCCAGTGTGTCTGAGGTCAGTGATACCATCGAAAGCATATTGTCTAGACAACTCTGAAGCTACCGTCCGTGGGATAATTGTTTTATGCAAATAAAAAAAAAAAAAAAAAAAAAGTACAATGGTGACATGCTCATCCATGACTTGTGCAGTCTGCTTCTGCCAGGGCTGGAATGAGTTTGTGATCACGTGCCCGGCAAGAGCATTTTCTGCTGCATCCGCCAGCCACGGCCTCATGGGTTTGATGGTCTTTTTTTTGATGCCGGTTTTATTAGGACAGGGCTGAAGCTGGTTTGAGAGGAGGCTGATACTCTAAGAAGAGATGCTGTCAAAACCTGCTCTGTGCACACGCCAGCATGAACATGTGCAGTTTTAAAGAACTGAAGAAAACCTGCCAAAACCCCTCCCCTCATCTAAGTTATTTGTTTTCGGAGGGGTGAACGAAAGCTCCCTTTGCGGCCGGGGTCGTGGCACAAGCACATAAGCATGTTGGGTTTGGTACCCAGGGTCTCTTGGGAGGGTATTAAATTTTAAAAACAACTTGGTGAAGATTTCAGTGGGTTTTACTAAAATGATCCAAACTTTCTACCTAACACAAATCTGAGTTCTTCCTTTCTCCCTGTCTTTGTAGATGGGATATTTCCACCAAAATACACTGGACTGAGAGCGCTGCTCGAGAAGATCACGTAGAAGACAAGGAAATATTTTGCACACAAAGCAGAAACCACTCTTCATCAAAAGAGAGAGTAATACCTGCATTACTCTTCTTCCCTCTTTCTTTTATCTTTTTCTCCTTCAGGAGTTCATGCTTTGCTGCCACATTCAAATGGCTGCAAAGGTACGTATGGCTGTTACTGGATAAAATCCATAATGCACACAAGGCCGTGCGCAGTTTGAAAACACAAAGAGATGTAACAGCAACAACCACCATGAAAGGCTATCTCCGAAATCCAAAAATCCCAGACTCTTCGTTCCTCTTTGATCTTCCCGACTCAGAGTTGTGACTTCTCAGGATGTCCACCAATTAAATCTACTTTTTCTACTCCTTCAAGATCTACTGAGGATTTATTTTCTGGCAAATTGTACGCTGTTGCTACCGGAGTTTAATAATAACATCGGAAACATTTAATAATTTGATCATTTACTGATTTGTTACCAGTTTTTGAATCACTTGACCACACCTACAGAACAGAAATGTGGTTTTTTTCCTCAAGATAATTTATATTTGTATTCACAGTCTGAGGAATGCCACCTATTCCTGCAGCAGTAAATCAGGAACCATTTACCCTGCCAATACAGTTAGACAGTGTTTACGTGGAGGACTACATTCACTGTTTTACTAATCCATAAGGGGTAGGTTTTTCTACTGCATTTCAATAGCTCATCTACTTCAGACTGTTGTGAACTTTCTAAAGATGTATTTTCACTCATAATAGCAGATCTTGGAGTGTAATAATCTGGAATTGAAGTTTCAGTGACAGATTTATTCAACTAGCATTTTGCATGAGGCATTACCGCAAACATTATCTTATATGTGTGAGTGCATGTGTGAGGGTATAAATATATTATACATATATATGTATCTGACAAAAGCTTTGAAAGATAATTTCTGCAATTTAGTAAACTAAGGATTTCAAGTCAAGCATCAGTTTCCGGGTATTTTTCATAATGGATTTCACAGCAGATGACCTGACAGCTAATCTCAGGATCTGAACTGTGCCCTGCCACACATATCCAAACACACAGCCGTCGGACTCCCAAAGGACGGCCCCGCTTTCACATGCCGTGGCTGCAAGTCCGCGCTGCCGATGTCCAGAGGTCCAGACTGACCTCCTCACCCCTCGTCTGGGAAACATTCCTCCTCCCGGCAGCTCATTCTTGCTGACAAACAGAGCAGGACCGGTGGGCACTCACTGAAAAGGGACGAGAGAGGGGCCGTGAATGGAGCATGTCTGGTACAACAACGCCAGACAATGCCTGGGAACGGGGTTGCAAACCGTGCTCCTGTTAGAGGGGCTGCCAGCAGCTTCCCTGCCTCCTCTTCCCCACTCCTTGAGGGTCTCTGCTCCCCTTTCGAAAATCTATTAGACCTCAAAGCCACACCAAAGTGGTGGACAAAGTCAATAAGTGCTGTGTGTCAGAAGGGGAGGGTACGTGCGAGCAGTGCCCATGACTACATAATTTCTCTGGTGCACCTCCTGCTCTGTGTGCACCATTAAAAAATGGTGGCGAGGACAAAAGTAAAGCAAAAGTCAGAGTGCAAGTGCTGCTCCTGCAGTTGGGTGAGGGCAAAAGCACCAGTGTCACTCTGCCCTCCAGGTTTGGCCTTTCTTTTGAAGACCAAGACAACCACAGCACTAATGTGGTGTGGGGTTCAGACCTGGATTTATTTCCCTTTGGTTTAAGTCGTGGTTTTTGGAGAAAAACAAAGAAAAAAAGAAACCATGTATCTACACCATGATGTGCTTCTCCCATCTAATTCATAGTGAAGGCCACGACTTACTTAACAGTGAAGAGAAGATAAACACAGAACGTGCTAAGAAGTTTTACAGGATACAGCGAATGTCTCCTCTCATTTATGCTCAACCAAATCCAGAGTAGCTCTTACAAAAACAAAGGAAGGAGTCCGGATTTTACTGGTGAAGATCAGTATCCAGCCCAGAGTGCTAAAGAAGTTTGGAAAGCACCTGGGCATAATTATTGGCGTTTTCGCCCTGAAAACGTAGGAAGTGTCGTTGGAAATACTGAATTAAAATGAAAAAGAAAACATCTTTCTAATTCGTATAACCGGTACTAGTCTTGAGTGATCATTATAGCTACAAGACAAGTCTTTAGTACTGCACTTACCCTCTAGGGCACATTGGTGCACAAATGAAACAAAACGAAGAGATTACGGAACTGAGCAGCAAGTACAGTATGAAACCCTCCTCCCCAGAGGCTCTGTGAACTTCAGAAAGGCCACTCTGGGTACTGAATCAAAAGCAAGGGAGCTACAGGTAGATAACCCACAGTGTACTCCTTAGTAATTTGGAATTTCTCATCTTGGGAACCCACCAGTAACTCTAGTTCTACATCTGCAAATGCCCTTGGGGAAGGCAGTGCCTGGGTCAAGGCAGGATCATAAGGATGGCTGAGACTAGGGATCCTACTAATACACAAAAAAAATCCTTCAAAGACTGGGAGCCTTCAGGATCAAAGACGCTCTGGCTGATTTGTCCATCTATGCTTCTCTGACTGCAGAACTCTGCATGGGTCTATCAGCAAAATAAAACTTCCTGACCGTATTTTAGATTGCTACCCAAAAGAGCATTTTGGGTGCGACTGCCCAGACTGACCTTGCCTTGCCTTGACCTGCCAATCAGCAGCTAATTTAAGCCAGCTAAAAAAACCACAGGCGGTCACAGTGAGGAGGGGTAGCATGGGGGCACTGGCACCAACTCCAACAGCAAGTTTGTTCCTGCTTGGGTCAAGCCACAGACAGGATCTACTAGATCCTCTGCTGGTGTAAATGGGGGCTCCAGAACCAGCATGAAAGCCAGTTTGCTGGGAAAGCAGCCTGACAGCCTAGAGAGAAAATAAATAAATAAATAAATAAAACGAACAGTTAAAAGCACCTTGGACTGGCAAAGCCCAGCGCTGGCCTCAGCTGCTCCATGCAAAGCGAAGAGACGGTAAAACCCAACGTGACCGGCTGTGAAGTGTGCCCCAGCCACAGCGGGTCCCAGTGGGGCTGGTCCCAAGGCAGCCCCCTCCTTGGGCACCGTTCCCGCCATGCTGAGAATGAGGCACATGGCCGCGGAGCTGCCATGTCCGGCTGAGCCCTTCTGCCAGAGCATCCCCTGGGACGGTGGGCAGCTGGGGGAGAGATAAAGCAGACTCCAGGCTGTTTTATCTTATGCAGGGGGCTGGCCCCAGGAGCAGGAAAGCATAAAGGTGGTTTAAAAACCACAGCTTTTTTTGTTGTTGTTGGGTTTGGTTTTTTCAACCCCCCCCCAAACATCTGGGCCTCTCCTGCAGTGTATGATGTGGGCAGAGCAGACCCTCTGGCCCTGAACCTGCAATGCCCAGAGGAGAGCCAATGCTTAACGCCACTCTGAGCGAATAAAAACACTGGAGGGGAGGGGGAGGTGGGAAGTCAAAAGAATAAGGACAGATTTTTATCTAAAACGTATGCCCCTATCTTTTTAGAAGCAGTATTTCCCTTGTACGGCGGGGTTTTAAACAGCCAACGGGAGCTAGATTTGCAGTTAAATTCAGTGAGATTTGGGTGCATCAGTCTGGCACTATGCCAGTCTAGACAGAAGTAAGACAGCTCTTCCCATGGGTTGGTGGCCTTCCTGTGGTGACCTCCAAAACTGTACATTCTGGGGATAAAGGGACCTCCCTTCTCCCCTGCTCACACTGCAAGCCTAGCCCTGGCCAGCAGCTCCTGCCAGCCCCAGAGGTGAGACTGAGGGAAGGGAAGAACCTTCCCCCACTCCCCAGGCTCATAACCAGCTAAGTTTTTGTCTCGTTATGCCTTTCAACGCAAGTAAATCCAAATAACTGGGCAGTAATGAATTATAAATGGAACAAAAATGAATATACTATTAATACTACTCCCAGAAGGGGATAAAAGGGATCAGCAGCTTTATCCCATGGTGCAGCTGAGAACTGACAGGCAAGCTAGGCTGACATTCAGAGGCCACTCTGTTTTCATAAGGGAAAGAAAAATCCCTGGTGAAGGTGAGGCGGTATTTTAACCACTCCTGTGGCCCCACGCTCGAGAGCCCCATCTGCAGCCCTGCACACAGCAGCTCAGTCCAGCAGACTGTGGCTCCTTCCCCTGATATAATTGCTCGTAAGAGGCACAGTCCTAAAATGGATGCAGAGAGGATGCTCGCTTTGCGAGCGAACGAGCCCTCCCTTTGCTTCTTCAGTGAAATACGCTTGTATAAAAGAGGGAGTAAACAAAATTCGGCACTTAACAATCTCCAGGCCTTTCAATGATCCCACAGACCAACCCCTACGGCTGCCAAAGGGCGATGGGGAGGAAAAACAAAGCCAAAAGCACAGCCTGCCCTGGCGCTGACCTTCCCGCAGCCAGGTGCCACGGGGCACCCGGGCCTCCGATAAGGCCCCGTCACAGCTGGCGCTGCTGCTCCGCTGGAATGCCGGGAGATAAGGGCAGTGTAGTCTGAATTATTTTCTACACGCAGGTTTGAGAGAGGGAAAGGGGTGCAGCCACATGTGTCCTTGCTCCCTCTGGAGCAGGAGAAAAAGAATCATCTGATTTTTATTTATAACTACACCCATAAGGACTGTTGTGGAAAGTTGCTATGCTCCATAGACTCCTCTAACCCTCAAGCACCGGGAAAAGCAAACTGGACACATGCTTAAACTCTTTAATACACTTCAAAGTGCAGTTTGAGTCCATCGGGTGCTGAAATCCGAGGTACAGTTGGCACTTCCATAGTTTTTCACATAGTCAGTTCCAGGGCTTTTCTGGCCGTGGTGCCTGCAAGGGGCAGCTGCAGGGCACACTGCTGTGCCCAGGGCAGCCCAGTGGTCAGGACCAACTCAAGGGTTGAGCTAAAAACTGCAGCAAACAGAAGAAAAATAAACTCTAGTGATGGTCTGCAGTGGAGTTTCTCTGGTCAGGAGTCTTCTCATGAATTTCTACAGATTTACAATGTTTTTTTCCCCCTAAAGGCAATTCTCTTCTGCTTGCTCTGTGAAAAGCCTGCAGAAACTGCACGGAGCAAGGGAGCTGGGCAAACCAGGAGAAATATTTTTGCTTTTCTTTTACCTTCTGCAGTGCCGGTAACACCTGATGCCACCTGCGAGGCAGCAGAGATTCAGGCGAAGCACTTTTGCTGAGAAACTGTGGCAGGGGCTTAGTTCTGCTGCATTAAAGCTAGTGTGAAGCTTTACCTTGGTATGGGTGGGACCAGGATGGAGACACCAGCACATTCGTTTCAAAGGGGGTTAAAATGTTTGGAAAGCTGCAGGAGGTAATTTTCAAAAGGGAGTTGGCTAATCTGGGCAGAAAGGAAGGAGATGCTTCTTTTTGGAGGGTGTTTGAAAAGGGGACGGATTTTGTTCTCAATGGGCACAAGTTTGGGCTGAAATCGGTCTCTTCAATGCACTTTCACCATCATCTTTGACTTTCGCACAAACAAATCACTCCCAGGTTAATCTTCCTCGCCGCTGCCTTCCCCCTGCCCCACAGTAAAGCATGTTTTGCCTGCTAGCACCCCAGGAGACACCGAGATAAACAGCTGTGCAGGGATTGAGGTTGGATCATTGATAGCATTTTGAGCAAAGGAGAAAGAAAAAGAAACCTCCAGCCACATCAGATGAAGACGACCCAACACTTCCCAGAGCCCTCGGTGACACTAACGCTGTTTGCTGGTTGCACTTATGTCACTCTTCACCCTTACCAGGATTAGATCACCTGCAATAACAAATGGCCATTCCTTCATCGACAGTTTGGAAGCAACACCAGCCTGTGACTATGCCCCCAGACCTCACAGCCCACAGTTTATCTGGCAGGTTATTTTGTGGCTGGTATCAGGACAGCACAGCAAGGTAGTGTCCGCACAAGAAGAAATGCAGATGCAGGCAGCGCTCAATCAAACTAATGTAGGGATAAAAGCAACCAACATAGCTCATTTCACTGGCCAATTAATCAAAAACACAAAGTTCACCTTCGACAGCTAATGTAAAATTTAAATAAAAACCTTTATCAGGTGCATATATCATTTTCTTGTTGGACTTTAGTCGCTTGAGCCTTTCTTGACGTGAAAAGCCATCCCTGACCGTCAGGGTTTGCTCACTTAAGTATGTTCTGCTTAGCATTTAAGCATCTGTGCAAGGGTGGCTGCAAGCGAGCTCTCTGGTTAAGATCAGGTTGAGCAGGCGCACGTTTGCATTGCATGAGCCAAATAAAGTACCTGTCTGTGATGTCTGTGGGTGGTCTTGCTCCTAAGCCTCCCTGCCCTCCTGGGGACATTCCCACCTGCGTGGAGGTAGGATGCTGCTCCTGCCGCTCCATGGCACGTGGTGACACCAAGGAAGATAGTTGGAGCCAGGTGATTAATGGGGATAGATTTTAGTTCCTGTCCCCTCAGGGAAACTGCAAGCCTCAGAGAAAGCTGGGAGGAGATGCTCTACACCCCGAGGGGCTGGCAGCAGTGACAAACTCTCCTCCAGCTCTTGTCCACAACCTGACGTCCCCAACCTGCTGCTGTCCACAACCCCTTGGCCCATGTCTTGCTTCCCGCCAGCCCACTTGTCCCAGGATGACCGGGACCATACCCCCAACCAACAGCAGCAGCTGCCCGTCCCACAGCTAGGGTACTGCCGTAGCACCGGAGACCAGCCCAGCTGTGATCACCATAGAAACACCCAGCGGTGCTCAGGCTGGTGATGCTCAGGCACTGGGAGGAGCAGCAAGGGGTCTGTCCTCCCAGCAAGTGCACAGGGGTGAGAGCATGATCTTGACCCTGGGACGACCAACAACACGCGAGCAAGCATCACAGTGGAGATGCAGAAACACCCCACAACTCTTTGTCCTTTTGTTTGTGCACCCAGCTCTGACTGTCAGGCTGTGTCCACTTAGGACATGGAAGAGACTTAATTACTAGAAAATTGCTATGAAAAATTTCTAGAAATAAACTAATTTCTGGATGATATTTCTATTACAACTTTAAGAAGCCCTCTACACGCTGGGGTCTGTCAGCAGCATAATAGGGCACTGCACCTGCGCTGCCCTTGACCGTGTGGAGCACAGGAATATTCCAGTAATTATAGCAAATCCCCAATGTGTTTTGAAGTGAATCTATCTAGAATAACCAATTTTAATAGGGTCTCACTCTTCTGTCTCATAAAGTAAGAGTGAACAAGCTGTAAGAAATGCCATGATGGGACCTGCTCATAACAGGACCCCGGGAGATACCTGCCTTGTAAGGGATTTAAGTACCAGGACCTATATGCACACACACCTTGGTGTCCACCATCACAAATATCCTGATCCTCACCTCTCTGCCAGAGTTTGTGGCTTTAGCCACTGCCTCCTCTTTGCTAATCTGCCATGCTTTCAAGGAAAACAGCATTTCAAAATAAAATTTAATAAATAAATAAATAAAACCAAACCAAAAGCAAAGCAAAATGGAATATAAAATGTCAACCTGGTACTTAAGGCACTAAAACTTTGCTTGATAATTTCACGGTGAAAAGGTTACCTATGCTTAAAAAATAAAACCACAATCCACCCTGCCCAGAGCCCTCCAAAGCCTACAAAACTTGGAAGAAATAAGGAAGTTCAGATTTCTTCCTCTCTGCACCCAAATGTCTTCTACTGACTGTGAAACCTGTAGGGATATCCTTGTGAAATGCAAACTCCTAGAGTGAACTTCAAAGCAATTAAGCTAATATTAGCATTTTTTCGTAACATTACAATGATGGTACTGTGTTATAAAACCCTGCTAATTATTTAAAAGGGTTTTTTTTTAGTATTAATGTTACAGATCAGGCAGAGAATTTGCATGATTTCAAGACAAATGGGGAAATGACCAACTGAATCAGATTTTCCTCCACTGGCATCTAAGAGGAGATCATTGCTGTGACAAGCAGCCCATAGTGATATACATTCCTGACAAACATTAGCTTGGAGCGATTCAGAAACAGAGTTGGGGGCGGGGGGGGGAGACAGAATAATCTGTAATAATCTGGTCTCTATAATAATAATGAAAAAAATTGTAAACCAGAAGTTCACAATTAACTCAATGTTCTAAATTCCATGCTAAAAT
>JAAGNO010015792.1:0-21861 GCA_033439905.1 Ceryle rudis
GGGCCGGGCCGGGCCGGGCCGAGCCGAGCCGAGCCGAGCCGAGCCGAGCCAAGCCAAGCCAGAGCCCGCAGCGCGGCCTAGCCGCGGGGAGGGGCTGTGGCGGTAGCCGCGCGGCGCTTCTCGCGCAGCCGCCAGGCACCGATGCGTGGGAGGCGAGCTCAGGCCGGGGTGGCCGGGCCGCAGCCTCCGCAGGCGGGAAGAAGCGGAGGGAACTGGGCCCGTAGCGGGAGTACGAGAGACAGCGGGCCTAGGCTGGAGCGGGGCGGCTCTTGCCGGACATGAGGGAAAAAATTCCTTCGTGAGGCCTGCGGGGCGGGACAGGGGCTGCCCGGAACCTTGGAGCCGGCCTTGGAGCCGGCCCTGCGTGGAGGGGCTGGGCCGGAGACCTCCCTTACTGTAGAATGAAAACAGTGGTATCACAAATACCGGGCCGCCCGGCGGAGCGCTGGTGTTCGTAACTGGTGGTGACAGAGGCTTGTTCCTGGCACTACAAGTGAGGGACTAATTGCGGGCTGCTTTACCAAAAGGCATGTCCAATGTAAGCTCTAACGCTTTGCTGCATGGCCTATGAGACATAGCTGAATTACTTACATGCAAACACTGTTTGTTTTTCCAGATGCTTGGTATTTATACATGATCGGTGACATTGTAGAAACTAAACAATGCCAACTAAAAGATCCCATGGATTTGTTTAATTCTGGGCAAGTTGTAAAAATATGTGCCCCTATGGTCCGCTATTCAAAGTAAGTAACTGTCGTGTCACCTATGTTTTTACTGTATTTTCTCAATGGATATTTATATTTACTGTAAAAACGGCAACAGTACCCTTTTCTCCTTTAATTATTTAAGATGGAGATAGACACAGGACATGTTTTATGATTATACGTGGACATCCCCAAAGCACTGCATGTGAGAACAGCATTTTAGAATAACCAATCAGAAAAATGTCTTTTCATTTTTATGCGTTTGCAGGTTGGCGTTCAGAACCTTGGTTAGGAAATACAATTGTGATTTGTGTTACACACCAATGATAGTGGCAGCTGATTTTGTGAGATCTGCAAAAGCTAGAGACAGCGAATTCACAACAAACAAAGGTATTTTTTAAGAAACCATTGCCTTGTCAAAATGTCTGTCACACCGCTTGACGCCCGTTAACAGTTTTGGTATACCAGATCTGGTGATTGTAAAACCATAGAAATACTCTAGGTGAGAATAAGGACATTCCAGTGATAATGTGTCAAATGAAATAGTGGAAAACCTTGTCTCCACCTGAAATCACAGCCTCCAATCAGATGTAAATATGTGGTAGTTTGGCCACATATAGCTGGCCGGTAGCTATGCACCCACGCAGCTGCTTAGTCATTCCTCCTCCATCCTCCCAGCAGCACAGGGAGAGAATAGGAAGAGCAAAAGAAAGAAAAACTTGCTTTTAAATAACAGTAAACTTAGTCAAGATAATGACAGATTAGTAAGTGAAGAAAAAAAAAAAAAAAAAACCAAACAAAACAAAAAATAAAAACCCCAAGGGCAGTCACTTCCCATCTCACACCAGCAAACCAATGCCCAGCCATTTATGCTGTAACTTTGCTGTCTGATAAAAAGGGGTAAAAATTGAAATATTCTGGTGCTGTAAATGGTATCTTTTCCCTACTCGCCTCTTTCATGCTGGCCTTAATTTTATAGGCCTCTAAAACATTCTGCTGCAGCCAACTTTGCTAAGATTATAGTATTTACATTATTAGTATTTTTGCTTTTAACAAGTAGGTCTACAACAGGTTGTGATATTTTACTATGTTTTTGTGTTTAACTTCCTGTCTGTGTGGGTATTTTGTCTTCTAATTAGTGGAGTAGGTTTAGAGTTTACAATTGCAATTTCTATTTTCCATTTTCTTTGGCTTTGATGTTTCTTTGTTATGTATTTCTAAAATAGAGGAAGATGTTCTTTGTGGCTGCTGCTAAAAAAAAATTGCTAGACTTGGTGTTTTTATTACTTAATGCTCATCCAAAAATTTGGAACATGGAATTATTCCCAAGTATTTGCTGTAATATAAAACCCTTCAGCTAGAGAACTGTCTTAAATGGACAATGTTTTGAAAGGATGCAAGGGGTTTTTTTGCTTACTGGATTTTTAGGTGACTTCTAGAAGTGTCTCAATTTGATTGAGAGGGTACTGTTGCCCTCTCTGAATTAAGCTCCACTACTTCAAGAACTACTTGATTTTCCACTAAAATAGAAAAATCTTCAGAAGTACTTGTGGTCTTTTCAGTACTGGAAGTGCACTTGCTTTGTGCATTTCTTGGATCAGCTCTTTCATCAGTGCTCAGATATTCCTGTTCCTCTTGACTGCAGCAATTGTTTATATGGAAAGTGAGTGCTAAGACTGAGATATTTTTAGATGCTTTTCATATAATGCAGTAGCTGTAAAAGAGGAGAGCATGTTCCAAATGACCATCTGGCTCTCTGCAGGGGCTTAGTAAATCACAAGTAGTTCAGCAGACCCGGGTTGAGGAGCACTGACACTTGGTTTTCCCACTTGACAAAGCTGCTAAAGCTGCTTCTGCCCGTGTGTTCTCATTCCAACTCTGCATATTGCATTGTGGATAAAAACCAGCCATGTTGGCACAGAAGAGGAAAAAGATGGGCTGGGATAAGGAAGGACAAAGCCTATGAGTTGTTTAGCTTCTTTCTGAAGGGTTAGTTCCATAAGCAAGCAGGCAAACAAAAAGGAGCAGGCTAGAAGGGGAAGCATGAAGGCTGCTGAAAAATAGAGAATACGTAGTGTTATATATCATCTTTGTGAAGGGTAAGCAGCTGACCAGTTTCAGTCAGAAAGAGTGTATGTTGACACAGCAACCATCTAGGACACATGTATATCTGAATTCCCACCTTTCTTAATAGACATAGTCATTTAGTAACCACTGGGTCAGGTACCTTTATTTGCGACCTAGGGCTCTCAGAATCACAGAGTAGTTGAGTTTGGAAGGACCTCTGTAGGTCATGTTATCCAGCCATCCTCCCCCCCCTCCCAATTAAGCAGTATCACCTAGAGCCAGTAGCCCAGGATGATAGAAAAAACATTCAATATTTAGAATTTCCTCTTTTTATTTTCTGGTTTTTTTGTTTTTTTTTTTTTTAATCTCTAAATATCTTTTCATTGGAGTAGGTGATCATCCATTGATTGTTCAATTTGCTGCTAAAGAAGCCCAGGTTTTGTGTGATGCTGCACGTATTGTCTGTCCTTTTGCAGATGGAATAGACCTAAACTGTGGCTGTCCTCAGAGGTAAAGTTTTGAAAAAGCTGGTGAAATAATGATGAAATAATTTGAGAATAAAGAATGCTGGTCTTCATAGTAATTTGTGTTTTAACTTAAAAATAGACTTTGAGAGACAAGAGCTTTTTAACCTGTCAGAGATGTCTATGTGGCAAGACACTTCTGAATGTTCTGAGATGCCTGTCACCATGGTGAGACTGGGAAAACCAGGTGTATTTGCCAACTTGCCTTTTTTAATTTTCGAGATTCTTAGTGTTGGTTCAGAAGTGAAGTGTCCAACCCTCCTCGACAGCTGTTAAATATGCATTACCAAAAGTGCTTGCTGCAAACAATTTAGAGAGTGTTTTGAGAAATGATGTGGCAATTCCCAAAATAGCGAAGCAAGTCCCTGATGTCTCAGACTTCTGCAAGTGAAGGATAGTCTCTAAAATATAATTATACAGATTATATTATTCAAGAAGTGCTGAAAAGATTTTCTTCCATCTTTTATTAGGTTTATAAGTACAGTGAATTAATGATCTACTTCTCACTTAAACTGATAAAGATTTTGTCTTGACAGTGAAGATTCTTGCTAACTGGTTCAATTGAGAACTATTTATTACATGCTTGTCAGGCAGTCTTTTTCTAAGACCTCAAAAATGTAGAAAAGAAAAAGAGAGTATTATGGTGGAAAGACTGAGTCTATTCTAATTAGGTTGTCTTGACTTAAAATTGTAGTATTTGAGAAAACTTTTTGGGAGAGATCTGAGACTTTGGAATGGAAGTGTGGTGTGGTATTTTTTCTAAGCTAACTACAGTTACGTATGCCAAACTGTAAGTTCCTTATAGGCCAAAAATGTGTGCTTACATTTAAATCCTTTCTTTCAAAATAACACCACTTTGTGCATTTGATCTGACTTTGTAAGAAAAACTGATTAAGAAAAATACTGCAGCTGTAAGTGGAAGCAAAAGTTATTTCCTGCTAATCAAAATAAGTTTTTGCAGTTGAGGGAATACAGAGTATTGCTGAAATCATATCCTTACTTGCATTTCACAAATCTCCCTTTTTAATCCAGAGTCATTTTCTATTGAGAAGAAATCCATGACCCAATAGAAGGGGAAACATCCAAGTATTTATTTTATGTATGGTCTAAACTGTTGTTGATTAAATGTTAATTTATCTTTGTCATGAGTCCATTTTGTGGACAGAATATTGAACTGAAAGAGATTAGTAACTTGTCTGAAGAAAGCACAGTGTCTAACAGCACAATGGAGGCTGAACCAGCAACTAAAAGCTGGTGTCAGACTGCAAACAAATCACCTATCTACAGCCAGTGCTATCTCTGTGTATACAACCACACATTCGAAAGGTCCTAAGGAAAACTGATGTATTTGACTGAACTTAATCTACATCTTTTTAAATGTAGAATACAAATGTTCTTTTTCTTTTAAAGATGGGCGATAGCAGAAGGTTATGGTGCTTGCTTAATAAATAAACCAGAACTAGTTCAAGATATGGTGAGACATGTACGGAATCAGATTGACAACCCTAGATTTGCAGTATCTATTAAAATAAGGTAGGTCTAACTTATGTGCTGTTTGTGGTATATACAAGAATCCTTTTAATTATTTTTTTTAAAGAAGCGTGTTAGTGTAATACTTACAGTATAATGTATGAAATTTTGTTAACATAATATTGCACATTATAGTAATTTCCTGACGAGATTTTTGACCCCAGATGGTGAAAGGATATCTGGGGCAAGTAACCCCAGACTTAGAATAACCAGCACAGCCTTTGACACACTGGATGCTGGAGTTTTGCAATCAAGTACAAGTTAAAAAGTTTAAGAGCTCCATAAAAGAAAAGCAATACATAGTCTGTGTCATCACAAGCATTTACTTTGTGAGCTGCTGAGGGAAGGGTAACAAAACTGGGAACTTGCCCCATCAGCTGCTGTAAGGAACACATCCTGCTTCCCGTCATCACTTTCTAAACTTCTGGAAACTGTTGCTTTGCATTTCTTTCTACCACTTCATCCACTATTTATCCACACATCCCATGTGGCTTTTGCATATTTGTCTTTTGCAGTTGTTTCAGCTCAGTTTACAACCCTCTGGAAAGGGGAACTATTACACATAGGAATTTATTACTATTATTATTATTTTCCCACAGAATATGCAAATTAGTTATGTTTATTTCGTAATCTTTTGGGCACCTTTGCTCAATCTGTATAAAATTTGCTATGTATATTTCAGAGACTTGATATCATGGGAAATGCTAAACTAATTCATAGGTCTTTATTAAGACCCCTCTTCACCTTTCAACAGTAATATCTTCTTTATTTATAGTTATTTATACAGATCTGTGGTAACTCCTCCTTAATGGCTCAGGAGGTCTTTTTATACAGTTTAGGTAACTTACTATCTAATGTTTTAATTCCTTGAAATTTTAGGATCCATGAGGACTTAAAAAGAACGGTTGACCTATGTCAAAAAGCTGAAGCAACTGGAGTTTCATGGATTACAGTACATGGGAGAAGTGTAGAAGAAAGACATCAGCCTGTACATTATGATGCAATTAAAACAATTAAACAAAGCATGTCTATACCTGTTGTGGCTAACGGAGACATTAAAACTTTAAAAGATGCTGAAAATGTTCATCACTTGACAGGAGCAGATGGTAAGATCAAACATACCCTGTTTTCTAAGTAAACTTACAAATCAGATTTCAAAGTATTTATCTTGGCAGTAAGTAGGACATGATATGACTGCTTTTCACTCTTTGAGGAGGCAAATGAAAGAGGATATTTTAGATGCCTTATAAACTCATAAACAGAGTCACTTGTAATCATCAGAGCATTAGAGCACTGTTATTTGAAGCCACAAATAATGATTTCCAAGGCAAATTACAAAAGCTCTCTGCTTAATGATGCGTTCTCATCGCTCGGTAGTAGAGTTCAGGGGGACCTTCAGACATTCAGTCTCTTTATGGAGCTGCTATCTTTTAAAGAACTGTAAACTTGCACTCGGAAGTCTCTACTTCCTGCACATGGGAGCAGATTTCTTACAGTAAGAATATGACAGAAAAAGGAAATATTGTTAAGCCAGATCCTTAGCAGTTAAGAAGGTTAGCTTCAAGGGTGCAATGAGGCCTTGCACTCTAAGATCTGTATGTGTTTTCGGGTAAAAGATTGCCCTGCCGTTAGTCACAATAGATTCCCGCAACTGTCTGTGGTTTGAAGACAGTTTGGAAATTGAGTATATGTTTTGAAGAAGTGTTCTGTATCTACACACTTTGGATCTTATGGCTGAAGAATAAGAGGACTGAGAACAGCAGCTGGTGTCATAAGGAAAAGTTCACGTGGCAGGTTTCTTTTGGGTTGGAAGGAACCTTTAATGTTCAGCTAGTCCAACCCCAAAATAAATAACAGAAAAACATGTTCTCATAGACCAGCTGACCTTCAATAGCAAAAATAGAAAGCATCATTTATTTTCAGTCATGTACAATATCAAAAGAAATTTGTCATATTTGATCATCCTATTTTTTAAGACTATGATAGGGAATTTACATGGGTTTATCTGACAACTTGGTATTATAGTCACAAATACACCGGCTTGTTCAGAAAGATTTACTGCAGAACAAGAGTTCTGAGATTATTATCTCGGAGACATTGAACTCCTACTGGAAGAAGGACTCTAGGTCAGTGAATCACCTGAGTTGCACTAAAAATTACTAAATTTAGCATGTTGCTACTCTTGTGTGTTTCCATCAAAATTTTGTTTTTAAAAGACAGGCTTTTATGTGTGTAGCAAATAAAAATGAAATACTATTGAATTGAAGTTTACAAAGTAGGGAAAACCAGCTTCTGTGTCCTGTGTTTCGTTCCAAAATTTCTGGAAGGACAGATCGCCAAGTGGAATGTATTGACAGGTGGTGCAGGAGCTCAGAGGTTTGGATTGTTAAATACATTTCTCTGGTATAGCTGTAATGCTCTTCCTCGCTGTTCTCCCATTACTTGTCTGTAAGCTTTGGGTGGCTGACCTAACAGGTGCTACACAAAATCTACAGGAAGATTTAATGTAGGGTGTAAACTGCAATGTAACTTACTGCTTTAATTTCCTATTTGAAGGTATAATGGTGGCTAGAGGACTCTTAGCAAATCCGGCTATGTTTGCAGGATACGAAGAGACACCTTTAAAGTGCATCCAGGACTGGGTTGACATTGCTCTTGAGCATGGAACTCCTTTTACATGTTTTCACCACCACTTAATGTACATGATGGAACGGATAACTTCAAAACAAGAAAAAAAAGTTTTTAATGTTTTGTCAAGTACCTCATCAGTACTAGATTATCTGAATGACCATTATGGTGTGTGATACCTGAAAGTATTTTAATTCTGTGAAAAATTGTCTTTTAAAATTGCTGATACATTGTTAGTTTCAGTTGGGTTCCTACTTATTAGTCACATTCATATATTGCATAAGTATTTTCAACACAGCTTTACATTATGATCAGGCTGATCTTTATATTTTTAAACGTGAAATTCCATTTAAAATTCACTACTACACTGAGGATTGATTATTGTAAGACTCCAGTAATTAAACTTATTTTTTCACCAGACAATTGCTTACAGCAGTATGTTTGCAAAGCTAGGGTCTTCTTTATGTGAAAACTCCTAAAATCACAAGGACTACTCATAAATAATGCCAGAATTTCAGACCAAAAAGATAATAAAGGGAGCAATTGTAGAAGTCTTTGCTTTAACTGACATAAGCTGTACTTTTAAATTTGAGTAGAGTTTTCAAGTTTAAAAGACTGTGCAGACTTGAAGCCCACTATAATATCCTCTTTTAAATTAGATGTTCCTTTTGCAGACTAAAATTTTCTAAACTTATTTACAACTCAGAAAAATTCTACACTTCCTGTAGCAAAAGAAACCTGGAATAGATAAAAGATGACAGAAAGAAGGAAAGAGTGAGAGTTTTAACTAAGTACAAACTTAGCTGAATCTAAAATACAAGACTTGAAAATTCAATCTAAAAAAAAATCAGATCTTTTTATCTACTGTATAATAATTACATAAAAGATTAAAACCCTGTCATCTACCAAAACAGAACTTTGTAGGTCAAAGGAAAGCTGACAGATTCTCTCAGTGGGGCTCTTGCAGTGCTTTCTGCCTGCTGGCATGTTGCTTATCAAAGCATGACAGCCACTTGGCTTTGAATCTTTGTATAGGAGGGAAATAGTGAAAATTAGAACAAGAGAATAACATTACACACCAGCTGCATTTGCTCTGCAAGGGAAATTCTACAAATCTGGGCAGCACAATTATTTGTAATCAAAGAATTTGTTTTCTTTATATGTTTACACAGATTCATACAAGAAATTGGTTAGTTTTCTGACACTTTGATACTTCTATGAATATACAAGTGAATAGTTCTATATTTTCTAAATAAAATACTTGGTTTTGTATACAATGTATTTTTTTTATTACACTATACACTGTGACAACCTGGAGCAGGGGAGGTTGCTTTTGATGCTATGCATAAAAGCCTGAAGGAGGTTGTAGAGAGGTGGGGGTTGGCCTGTTCTCCTTAGTAACTACTGACAGAACCAGAGGAAATGGTCTGAAGTTGCAGCAGGGGAGGTTTAGATTGGATATTAGGAAGAAATTCTTCACAGAAAGAGTGGTGAGGCACTGGAACATCCTTCCCAGGGAGGTCGTTGAGTCACCATCCCTGGAGGTGTTTAAGAAACGGGTAGACCTGGTGCTTCAGGACATGCTCTAGTGGCAGGCATGTAGGGGGGTATTTTGTGGGTTTGAAATCGTGTTTGATCAGGGTATTTAGGTGGGGGGGTTTTAAGTGGTTTTTTTGTTATGGGTATGGTTGGACTCGGTGATCTAGGAGGTCCTTTCCAACCATGAATATTCAGTGATTCTGGTTTTTTTTCATAGCAAATATGTTTGCTTTAAGTACACAAACAAAAGTTTGAAAAGCATGACTTAGGTCATCAAGCCTAGTTCATGATTGAAGACAGCAAAGTTATATAACTCTTCTGATATGGTCACCTTCCTGATGTGTTAACAAATGGAAAACTACAGACATGCTTTGCTATCCTAGGATAATTGAGACAGTCTCTGCAACCTTTCTCTGCAACCTTTTTTCTTTTGATAGGTTCTCCATTCCTTCAGACAACTCTTTTTTTCACTCTTCTGGATTGTAATATTTTCTTGACGTTGGATGAGCACAATTCCATGTCACATTTCAGGTAAAACCCCAGCAATGTCTTCTGCAGTTAATACTTTATCTAATGCCTCACTTTTCTTCAACTAATATTCATCACGTAATTTATGGGCTCCCAAGTTTTACAGCAAAAATTCTTATTTTCCAACTGCATGACATTGTATTTTGAACTGATGAATTTCCAGTCTCAAATTCATTCAACTATGGTGCAGTACTCCATTCTTCTCAGTTCTGAAAACATCTCCAGCATGCTGCATCAAAATAATAAAGTACACAACTGAATTGTAGAAGAAAAGAATTCTTTGAAGTATTAACTGAGCCCTGTGTTAGCATTTTCTCAAGATTTTTATGATTTGGCAAGCAACTTTTATTTGCTGTGAACTGTCCCATTAGGCACAAGAGGCAGAGAAGAAAAAAATATTTATTTATTATGATAAATAACACAAATGGAAGGCTTTTTTTTTTTTTTTTTTTTTTAAATAGCAAGGACATTTAATTTTAGGGGACTTGAAATACCTTGACCTATTTAGGAACTGAACACCTGATAATTTTGAAGGCGGCAATTGTTGTGTCTGTGTGAGATCAATCATTGAGATTCCTGCCTGAAGTACAAGACCTAGGTTGCTGTTAATATTACTAGTAATTAAGCACTTGATCTGGTGAATTATGCATCATAAAAGTCAATGGAATTTTATCCCTTTTTGAGAGTGAAATGAATTATACATCTTTTTCCCTTATGAATGTTTTATGCATCTGAACATACATCACTGTGTTGACATCATAAACTGCAAAGTAGGAGTCTTAACATACTTTGGACAGTGATAGTGTTCAAATATACATACATTTCTAAAGATGGGGGGTAGTTATTTAAATTCCAATATTGTTTTAGAATACAGTCATATTTCTCATGCTAAGCCATTTGAATATGGGAAAATGCTCATCTCCAGTTTAAAGTCACTTTATATATTCCTTCCAGGTGTGTGTTACTTTTAACGTCACTGGGTACTCAATCTTTCTATTTTCTAATTTTCAAAGTTTTAGAAGTCATCCTGCAAGTAACATTGGATACAAAGCTTTGTTTCCCATTTTAGGTCCTTTGCCTCCTGTAACTGATCCAGCTCTCTGTTAAGCCACCCTGCTCAACAGTGCCATATTCACATCGTACCCGTACTCTCTTGCAATTGTTACCCTGCGGCAGTAGCCCCAGCTCCCTCACACAGCCTATACAGTCCCATCGTCTCTATTCCTACTGTTGTTTCTTAGGTCTCTTCTCTGTGTTGGGCAAATGCAGTGTGGGAGGATGAGAGCTGTCATAGAAGCCAAACTAGAATGGAACGAGTTTTATCTTTCTCTTTGCCTCTTTCAGCAGCAAATTAGTCAGATTTCTGCATTAGCTGTCTGCTAATAGCCATTTCATGTTTCTGCTTCTGAATACTTTGTCACCTTACTGGTGGGAGAGGAAGGTATTTCTTATAACTGTAATGTTTTAAGGTTCATGAGGCTTTCTCCTACAGCAGCCAGCCATTATATAAATTGTATGCTGTCATATGTATCACACTGCGGTTCATGGTAAGATAGGCAGCCTTAGATCAACAGCCCAGACTTCTAAAACTTCAGTTAGAATACCTTCCAGGAGTGGCACAGTGCACTCAACAGGAGAAGGGAGGGCTCAAAGGTGTTTGCAGGAGGCTTCTCTTTGTTCCTCATATCTCATTCCAGGTTGGTGGGGAACATGCATCAGCTGCAGTGGAAGTGCACAGCAGTCACTGCAGAGTGAGTCTTGCTGAGATCTTACAAAGCCCCTGGAGTGAAAAAGCTTCAGAGCTTTTTCAGTGGCAGGGATGTGCAAATACAGTCCTATCAGTGTAAGGTAGGCTACTGGGAGGGCAGCTTGTAGTGCTTGTAAGAGGTGAGTAAGCAGCTCAGAAACAGAAACTACTCTTGAATTAAAGGAGAGAATGTCTTTAGGAACATTTTAACAGCTTCAATAAAGTATAATGGCTGTAGGTCAATAGCTAAAATGTAATATCCAGGATGTACTAAGAGGTTATGGTTTTTTTCTATGCTTCTGATTAAATATATTTATGAAAGCATGTTAGAAATACTTAAAACCCAGGCTGTTGCCACTGTGTAGATTGGATTGAAATGGCTGGTTTTATCACTCTGCAGTATTTGCTATGCATAAACAATTATTTAGGATGTAACCTTTCATCCAGGCATTGCTTGGCAGCACCTAGGAAAATTTTAACACACTGGCTTCATCCCCAGGCCAGAGACCTGGAAAATTTTAAGTGCAAACAATTTCAGATTGTGAGCAGCTGCAAACAGCTCTACTCAAAATTGCTTATGCACGAACTTCCTACCCAGTGTCAATTCCAATGGATCAGAGTAACAGAGAAATACTATTCACAGCATTTAGTATCTCATTGTGATGGAAATTGAGAACTCTTCAGAAGCAGGTAGTTGTCAAGAGGGCTGGTGCTGCCCAGCTAGAAAAGGAAACATCTACCACCAGCAGCACCCCAGAAACTGTTAGTTAGGACTGCAAGGAAGTCAGTAAGCTGCTGAGTGAGCCCTGTTCTGAGCTAACCGAACAGGGTGCAGAAAACTGGATATGACGTGAATTGCTGAACGTGACGGACGACAGTGTGAGAAGCTAGTAAAAGCTGTAGATAGCACTGGGAGGGACAGCTGGATTTCACCAGTGGTTAAGGGAGAGTTAGGTGAAAAACAGCAGAGCTACACAGGTAACTGGAGAGTAGTTTTGAGGGTCCCTTAGGAACTAGAAGCTTGCAGCGCCAAGACATAACCATATCAGTACCCCAGTAACACCACATAAGGGCAAGAGTGCCCAAGTAACAGTATCAGAAATACTGGATGTGGGTACAGATAAAGAAAAACTAGGAAGAACTGGGAAAAGTGACTAGGAGAAGGTTATGCATGGACAAAGAAGGGGGTTTAGGAGACTGACAAAATAGGTGGTCAAGAAATGAGAAGATGGATATCAAGGTATGGAAATAATGTGCTCAGAGCCTTACTACGCTGATAAAAATCACTGCATAGGATAGTAGGATAGGACAGGAATATTGTTTTATTTGTGAGGTCTGAACAGGCCTGTTTGACAGCCTTTGAGAATATTGTTTGGTTGTTATTTGTGGTGTCATTATGAATACTGGGCCTGTTCTTGAGAAAAGGGATTTACAGGAACTTAATACAGTAAGGTAGTGTAACACATGGGACACACAGACGGTATTTTAATTGAACTCCTGAAACGAATGCATATGCTAGACTGCAGAGATTAAGTCCCCGATAGAATAAGCATGGAGCAGTGGGATGATCATAGCAAGATCCCACAGCAAAAGCTTAAAACCATTTCCTAAATATGAAAAAATATACTAATTTTAACCTTTCTCAGTGTGTAGATCCCTGCTTCTTCCAGCAGAGTTGTGGTCCCTCAGCAAATGCACGCCTACCGTCAGGCTCGACTTTTCAGCTGCCCCACGCACCTGCCCCAGCGGTTGCTGTTTCATGTTTCCCCCCGGGCCCTGAGCCAGAGCCCCGGAAGCCGGGAGGGGAGCCAAGGACGGCCTCGGAGGGCGGTGGTGCGAACGGCGGGGAGCCTACAGCTCCACCGGGGTGGGACCTGAGGGGACCATCCACTCGGGTCTGCCCGCACCTTTCCCCGGCTGGACTAGCGGCCACCTCCGCACCCCCCCCGGGCCACGGCTCCCCGCCCTGCCCCCGCGGCCGCCGTGTCACTCAGCCCCGTCCCGACCCACATCCTTCGAGCCGGGCGGAGGCTGGCCAGCGCTCGCTCGCCCCGTCCGCCATCCCCGGAGGAAAGGGCCGTCCCCCCCGCGCCCCGCCCCGTCCCGCTCAGCCGGCGAGGCCCCCCTCCCCGCCCTTTCGAGAGTGGCTCGCCGCCATCAGGCTCAGCTGGGCGCCGGCGCCGAGGAGGTTGCGAAGGCCGGGCGACCGTGAGGGGGGAGACGGAGCGGGTGTGGGGCGGCCCAGGCTTCCCCAGCTGTGCAGAGGGGAGCTGGGGCGGCGGGCAGGGCTTAGGGGCTGGAGCCGGGGCGGCGGAAGGGAGCTGCTGTCGGCCTGCGGCCCAGGCAGAGCTGCGGTCGGGCTGCCACCAGCGGGCCCTATCCTGCTCGCCGAGCGCAACGGTGGTGAGGGTCCCGGTCCTCACCTTCCTCCCCCGGCGGGTGGTCTCTGCCCCAGTGTCTGGTTGGGGAAAGGAAGTCAGTACAGCGACACACCCCGCAGAGCTGCCCTTAAGTTTGTAGAAATACTTCCTATTGAAGCTCCGTGGCCCAAAAAGAGGCAGCCGGGGCCCTGGGGGAGGGGGGCTGCCGGGGCGGTGGTGCCTGAGCTACTCCTTCCCCCGCAGGCCCCGCCGGCACAATGACTTTCCAGTGGACCGCAGTTGCCGCCTTTCTGTACGGTGAAGTAGCAGTAATTCTCGTGCTCTGCCTGCCGTTTATTTCTCCGCTGAGGTAGGACTTCAGCTGGCTGGAAAGTCCCACCTCGGTCTTTTCTCTTGTTTGGGTTTATTTTACACTTTCGTTTTCAAAAACACGAAGCTTTGCCGCATCTTAAACTTAATTGTGAGCTAAGTTGAAGGAATGCTGTTTGGAACTTGAGCATCAGGAGTTTCAGGAATCACAAGCCTCTTTTAAGGAGCTTTATGTTTGTTTCCTACATGCTGATGATTCATCCAAGCAGCACGCCGGGTTCCTAGGATGAGCCCCACTGCTTTGCTTCAGCAAGTGGGACATGGTTACCCCATCTTCTCTTGGGGTTTCTGCAGTAGCCAGCATACAAGAGGCATCTGCCCTGATGAGCTTAGTAACTGAGATGAGAGGGCAGTGTGGCCTTTATGGGAGTTGTTAGTCAAGTTCGTGAGGAGCAGCTTTCCAGCATTTTTGGTGTACGAGAGGCATTGTGGGTGCTGAACAGATAAGAGACATCTGATATTCAAAGCTAACTGCATATAGCATGTGTAAGGGCTGTAAGAAATTTGTGCACTTCAGCCTGATTCAGAAGGTTCAGAACTACTGAAATAAATGCCTCTATAAAATTATATAGAGATTAACAAAATAATACTACTTCTGGAACACAACACAAACATTAAGAAAAATAATTCATTATTGTAAAATAAATTCCCTTAGTAAGGGAAAGAAACAAAATGGGTTAATTACTGTTATTGTGCATAAAGGCCTGGCTTACAATATTGTCTTAAGATTGTTTCCTGGAAGTAGATCTTCAAATTTGGTAATGTTATTTTTATTTCTTTAAAGAGAATAAAGAAAGCTAGCTTCTCTACAAGAAACAAGAGAAGCAAAGTATGATTTCTTTGCGGAGTATGAGTAATTCTTGAAGACCCAACCACACCCCCAAAAAAACCTGAGTAGGATGAAACCTTAAATCTTTTAAAAAAAAATAATTGCTGCTGTCTTGGTGTTTTTTAAAAACTGTTAACATGTTTGCTATCTACATATTTAGAATGAAGCTACAAGCTTTTACTCTAATACTTTAAGGAACAAAACCTAAAAATAAACCCTGCTGTGTAGAGAGTCTGAATTGAATTACTGAAACCTGGGGGAGAGTCTTGAAAATGATTAGATATTCCACAGCCAATATCAATGTTTCCTCAACTTCAGAAGTTGAAACTGTCCTAAAATCTAATTTAACCTCTGATTTTTACAGTCTGGCTTGTGAGTTCAGCATTTCAACATAGATAATTGAGTTCTTGTGTTTTCTGTTGTTTTCTAATCAAAAGTACAATTGTGTGTAAGAAGGGAGAAGTATTATGGGAGCCGTAATCATCAGATTATTAATGGATTATGTGAGGAAACTAGCTGCAAGAATTTCTGCAGGCTGATGGCACATGCAGAGTACATTGGGAGTATTGAAATAGGTTTCGACATAAACAGGGCTTGAATCCAGTTTTTGTGGCTGAAAAGCAAATTCATAACTTGCAGTGTAAAACGTAATCAAACATTAACCACCATGCTTTTAGTTAAATAGAAAGGATATATCTTTGTGCTTGGTTTGTAGCATTCAGTTATTCTTTTGAATAGCAGTAGTTTCTGAAAGAGCGAAATAGCCTTATCCTTTATGTGACATGTGCAACTGTTTTGTTAACAAAATTGTCACGGGAATCTTGTGGGGTTGAAGATTAGATGTAGGTGCCTGGCAGTACCAGTGGCAGCAGTTCTGCCCTCTGCATCATGGTGGCCTGGGAGCCGGTTCTGTCAGAACCATGAAGCATGCACCATTACAGACAGATGTGAAACTGCTGTTCTTTAGTTTTGATTTACTTGCTTGTTAGTCTTGAGACAGATTGTTTGCCTCTTTTGTGCCTACACATTTTGGGGACAATGAACTCCTTTTTGAGTTTGGTAACAGGCTTTTAAGTTCCTTGGGAGTAAATAAGCTAACAGTATAAAAATGCAAGTAGGCAAAGAGACAGAACTGTACTGCCAAGTGAAGTATATCCATAGTGGTGACCAGTATATAATATGGAAGGATTATATTTATGTGACTTTTGTCACCAAAAGGAAAAGGAGTATTAATAAACGTGAATGTCAATACTTGAGGAAAAGAAGCATGCAAATATAACATATGAAGACTTTGCAGTAAAGAGGTCTAATTTTTAGCCTGAATATAACTTGGCAGTGTAGTTGGTCTAAGGTCGTATCTCAGAGAATAATTTCTTAAGTTGAGATCAGTTTGAAACTTGGAGAATTGCATGTTTAAAGAGGTAGCAAGTTGGCTTTGTTTGAGTTGTAGCTTGGTTTAAAGTAAGCTTTTTTGGTTAATACAGACTGTGGCTGTCTGTTATAAAGAATTCACATGAAACGAAAATATTTAAATGAGGGTTCTGCACATGCAATGCTAAAACATTTTAATACTTTCTGGTGTAGAACCATAAGGGACAATTGGAGATGATGCTACAGTCTAAAGTTAAGTTCATAGTAGGTTGGAAACTGCTTTGCTAAAAGACAAATTTTGACAGTCTCTGAAAAATGTAAATATTCTTAACAAAAGTTGAAAATCTTACCTGATGTAATCAAATGGTGACTAGCATGCCTGTGTTATATCCCTGATGGCATAATAAGGTATTACTTCATTTGTGCAGTAGCACTGATTCTAACCTTCTGCAAAGGACAAGTAGCCGCTCTGTTGTTTCTTGTGGGTTTCAGTTCATTTGGGCACGTTCAGTGTTCTTCATTTGTGCTGCAAGTGTGAATTCTGGCAGAGCCCTCCATGCAATAAGACTGAATAGGCAATTGATTGTTTAAACAAAAAACAAATAATGGTCTTCACCACCACTGGGTCTCTGAGGTTGCTTCTGTAGCCAACAAAGTTATGCCCTTTAAAGAGGTTTTAATCCTTGACAAAAATAAACAAGAAAATTGTCCTTGTATTGTCATTTGCAATTTAGAATGTAGTAACAGTCCTTGTATTTTATAATCATGCAGACTCAGTGTAAAAGATAAGCCTTCTGAAGAAGGATGATGTTAATTTGCAAAAGTTTTTTATTTTATTTGGCAAGGGTTTAAGTGGATAGAAATAAAAGAGATGGAAAGAGCTTTACAATTTTTACCCTATCCCTGAGTTTATTGTAGTCAGGACCAAGCACGAAGTAATGCTAACCAAGGCAAAAGCTAAAATAAAACTCATCTGGAGAGTACCTACTATCATGCAAGACGTTTTCAAGTTGAACCAACTGTCTTTGACTTTATTGACAACAATAAAGTTAGATTGTTAGAAAAGTTAGGCATACCTAAATTGTATTGCAATTAAATCTGCTGTTTAGGGACCTTACATAAGTCTCATATCAATAACAAAGCTCTCTTCTGTGAGGTTATTATGCTCTTACTTTAGTATTTAATTATTTTTGACTAACACAATGCTGTTTTACAGATGGCAGAAGATTTTTATGATTCCTCTATGGAGCAAAATGGCAGTTTTTTGGAACAAGATGTTCCTTACAATAATAGTTTTACTGATTGTCTTGTTTCTTGGTAAGTGTTATATAACTTCTTAACAAATGGGGAAAAAATGGTATATGGAGTTCATGGCAGTAGATTAATTGAAAGGGCTCAAGCCTAATGTAAGTCAACTAATTTGTTTAAAAGTTCTACAGTAGAATGGAGGAGGAGAGGACTTACACTGCATCCATGTTGGGCATCCAAATGCAGAGTAATATAATAGTGAGTGAGGAGGAAAAATGGAGCTTCGTCCAGCCTGTTGCTTGGTTTCACTTTCTCACAGAAGTAAATGAACTTGCAATGTTTGATATCAGAATTTGGCTGAGCTGTGCAGTATGCAGTAGATGGCACTCTTTCTCTTGGTTGCTGTTGAAATAGAAGACCAGAAGAATATATGAAAGCACTGCGCTATTTGAGTACTTTTGCTCAGCACGGATACAAAACAGCTGTTGGCTGCATTTGCTATGAATAGATCCTAAGGGCTATCAAGTAGGAGTAAAGCTGTAGTGAAACTGAAGCTTGGATGATGACCATATGCCTGAGTGATTTAATTTGATGTCTGTCCTGACTGCTTTGTGTGGTAGGCATCTCCTGTATTTCAGTGATGGAAATAGTTCTCCTGTGTTTCAGTGATAGAAATCGTTCTTTTCCATGGATAGAAGTATTTCCAGCACCTTACAGTGAAAATGCTGTATGGTTCCAGGCCACTTTAAACACAAAAAATGTTTGTTTTTATTGTCTGCTGAGAGAAACACACAGATGCATTGCCTATATAACAAAGTCAGACTAGACTGCAATACTGTATTCTTAACATTAAAGGAAGTACAGGAAATGCAATGAAACTTTTTTTTTAGATGATCTTTTGTATTATCCTTAGAAGTAGGTTCTTCAGTAAATGACTTAAGATTGAGAACTGATGGATTTCATTTACTCTGTTGAACTCCTGTTGAAAACTTTGACCAATGCTTGCTTTCAGATTGAATTGGTGATGGTCATTTATTTTGAGGAAAGAGAGATTTGGGCTAAAGTAAAGCAGTGATGAGATGCTTGCCCCCATAGCCTAAGATGAGAGGTTAGTGCAGGACTAGAATCCTTGTACAGCACAGGAGTGCAGACTTTTGTTTGGTCTTAGTTTTCATTGCATTGTTTGAAATTTCACCTTTTTTTTTTTTTTTCCCCTTCTAAATAACTTATTAATATTAGAGACAGTCTTAAGTAATGTTATTCTTAAGTGCTTTTTTCTGGAGTTGATTTTATGTGCTTAGATAATTGCAGCAGCAATTTAATAACACCTGGCCAAAATATTCTCAGTGTGTCATAAAATGTGTATATTTGTTGACGTGCAGGAGGAGATTTTAGATGCTGTGTTTGCCGTATGTATGTATAGTATGTATGATGACCTTAAGTTTACAGATTGTAATATGGACTCCTCACTGGTTTAGGTTTTGGGGTTTATGTGGATTTAAGTCCTAATTAATTATTTCGTCCTTTGAAAAGCATTGGCAGTGAATTGATACTTTTGCAGAACTATCAGGAGTATATGATGGATGAAAGGAAGCTGAAGGATGGATGAAAGGCAGATGAAAGCAAGCTGAGGTGTAGCTTATCCCCTCTGTTCTACTTTACATTCAACGCTGTGTTACTGCAGTCTTCCTATTTTAATAGATGTTCTAGAAGTAATTTTTCCCCTCTGTGATTCAAGCACAAAATAGAAATTTCTATCTGCTTATCTAACAGATTACATGTGAGGTAAATGCTTCAGAGAACATCTTTTTCCCTTTCCTGTCTGTTTTCTTACTGTTTGTCCACTGTCTGGATCTTAATTTGATTGTCAGCAGTGACATTTTGACACTGTCTGTAGGGTCTCTGGTAACATTTATAGAGTGTATAACTTTGGCCTCACCCCTGATGGCTGGGTGCAAGTTTTGGATATGATTGTTGAAGTGTGTTTTGGGCGATGGTTTGACAGATCTATGAAATTGTGTTACACTGCTTCAGTGATTTATCAAGACCTATCTTTAAAATGTATGGATAACGTAAGTGATGTCATTATTTGTCCTCTGCCTGTTTGCTGAGCAGAAAGTCCAAATCCTTATTTCTAGTACAGTTGTCTGGTTTATCATACATGCATACCCACAGATGTGAGTAAGAATGAACTGGTTTTGTTTGCAGATGCTGTTAGAGAAGTCAGGAAGTATTCGGCCGTTTATGTGAATGAAAGGGCTGTGAATGTCAATACCAATGCCTATGATCATATTCAGATGAAACTCTTCCGATCACAAAGAAACCTCTATCTCTCAGGTTTTTCCTTATTTCTTTGGCTGTAAGTATAACATTTTTCTAATTTCTGCGTAGCACGTTTCTTACAGGAACTATCACACAAAATAATGCAATCATGAAAAAGATCAGAGGGCTGTTTTATAGAGATGAAAAAATTGTGAGCAGATTGTCTGCGAGTTGAGTAACATAAGGAAAAATAATACCTTACAAATGTTTGCAGATTGAAAGAGTATGTGAGCAACCCATGGAAAGAAGCATTTTGAAGCCCTGAGAAAGCATGTATTTTGCAGGAGAAGTTTCTTCAGGGAATACTCATTTCCTTCCCTAAACTTACACTCAATATTTTGTTCGTGTTGAACATGGAAAACTGGAATTAAAAAAGCTCAAAAATGAAAGTACTGTTAAAATGATCTTAATATGTTGCAATGTGTTATTATTGCATCCTGCTGTGTTAAGATGCAAAGCCTGAGTCTGACGTGAACCACTTTATCTAAACCTTTAAGTTAGGAGTTGTAGGGTGAAGTTCCAGCTTCTGAGGAAAGTTTCAGATGTTACTTTAGATCAAACACTTTTTAGCATCTGGCTTGTGATATAATGATCTTAAGTGCAATATCCCTTTCAAGATGTTTAAATACAGCTAATAAAACAGGGTAACAGAATGGGCAGTTCCATACTACCCAGCAGTAGCAGCAAGACTACCTGTGAATCCTCAGCTGCAACAACCTGCAGATCTTCTCAGCTGGGCCAGGAGCACATGAACTAATTGGACACAGATAATGTGAATGAATAGAAACAGACATGTCAGTCAGACAGTTTCTTATTTGTACATTTTTATGGTGATACTGGACAAAGAATGCTGTCTGCCTTCTGAATTCCTTCAGTGAGCTGTTTGGCGTTGCCTAGATATGCAAGAGGAACACAGAACAAGGAAATGTGTGAAATCACGAAACGTGACAAACTTCTTCCCCCTGGAGTGATGTATGGCCATTTTAGTTGATCATTGAGGAGCATTGTACATAAAGAACTGTCAAGGAAAAGTTTATACAAAACTTGAGCAGGAAAACATCAGAAAAAAACAAAGATGGCTCTAGCCTTGCACAATAGTGGTAGGAATGCATCATGTTCTTTGTTTTCCTTCAGAACAGTTAAGTAAAAAGGCACAAATATGTTTGTGATCTCTGCTCTAAAAGAGGAATAGCTGGATTGTGTCCTACATAAGCATTGGAAGCTGATCTCCCAGAATCCTACTCACACTTGGCTTTCAGGGAAGAAAACTTGTGAGATGACCCTAGTAGATTTTATTGGGAATAAAAGTTCTGCACTTGAAAAGGTTTGTTTAAGGCCTTTTCTGGGCTACTGGCGTTTCATGAAGAGTTAGAAGAAATAAATACTCCTGCAGTAGTGGGTAGATCAAAGAACCTTTTTTGGCAGAGCTGTTTTGCTTATCCGTTAAACAGGTATAATGTCTGTCAGAGAAGGTGGAAAAAGTTGGGTTGCCTTATCCTGCACTGCTGCTGCTATCACCCAACCAAGTTAAGACCACATGTAGGTGTGAATGGGTACTTGGATACCTCTGGTTCATTCTTTGGGTCAGTTTTGGTTCATTTTAGCACATCAGCCAATAGAAGAATTCCAGAAGAGTGGTAGATGGACATTGCCAAAACAGAGGAGGCTGGAAGCTTGTCACTTCTGGTGATAAAACAAAAACTCTTCACCTGTGGTTCAGCAATTGCAGAACACGGAGTACAGGTGAAGAAAATGATCTATCAGTGAAGATACTAGGGCCAGCTGAACCTTCATCCACCAACTGCACAAAAAAAGAGAGGGGTTATAGTTAAGAGAAACTGTCCCCTGGGTAGGACAGAGGCACCCATCTGCTAATCTGACTTGATGTCTTGGGAGATGTGGAAAGCCTGCCAAAGGTGGTCTGGCCCTCTGCTACCCCATGCCCAGAGAGGGATGAGAAGGACTGAACACAAAAGGAAAGGGCTACAAGGATGATGAAGGGACTGGAACATGTGCCTTATGAGGAAAGGCTGAGACACCTGGGGCTCTTTAGTCTGGAGAAGACTGAGAGGGG
>JAAGNO010015793.1:7866-23132 GCA_033439905.1 Ceryle rudis
TGTGAGATCATCAAGTCCAACCTAAGACCTAACACCGCACCACCTAGCTAGAGCATGTCACTAAGTGACACATCCAACCTTTCCCTAAACACCTCCCGGGATGGCGACTCCCCCCCCTCCCCCGGCAGTTGACACAGGGGGGCTCCACGGCGCTTTCACCCCAAAACCCCTCTGCAAAACGCCCCACGGTCCACCAAAGCCTCTCGTTTGCAGCACGTCAGCCCACAGCACGGAAAAAAGCCGCTCGCGCGGGGTGCCTGGGAAGCGTCGGCAGCCCCGCTAAGCGCCGACCGGGACAACGCCGGTGCCTTTGAGGAGTAATTAATTTCAGCAGAGCCAAAGCCAACTCACGGGGCAGCTCTGGCAGCCGGCCGTGGCCAAGGTCACAGCAGTTGTGGCCCCTCGAGCCGGGGGCCAGCGATGGCTAAAACCCCAGCAGCACCCACAACCCCAGCAGCACCCACAACCCCAGCAGCACCCACAACCCCGGGGGCTCGGCTGCAGGCAGCGCTGCTCGCCCTCCCCAAAGCCACACGAGGCAGCTCTGGGAGAACTGTGCCAAAATGATCAAGTCCCCGCGCTGCTGTAGGAGGGCAGCACGTCCAACTGGATTTCCAGGCAGCCGTCTGGGGCTTGCTGTTCCTTCCCCTACATGAATACGGGAAGCTTTACAGGCGCAGCATCTGCTCACCTCTTCAGAGCAGACATCTCTTGCTCGTGCCGTACCAGCACGGGACGGAGCGCTCGACGGGACAGCCCCAACCCCTCTGCTACGTACAACCACCAGCCAGGACAACGAGTTCACAAGTCCCCGCTGTCCCCGAGCTAGCTCAAGCATCCAATATCCAAGCCCAGCTTTCATTATGGCTTCTCCTTGCACCACTGACACTGGCACTCCTGCCATTCTCTCAATCACAGAGCAATAGGGGTTGGAAGAGACCTCTGGAGGGTCACCAGTTCACGAAAGCAAGTGTCCGAAGCCCAGAAGACAAGCGAGCCTGTTCCTCCCACCGTGCGGCATGTTCCCGTTTTCTCAAAACCGTCTCCAGCCTGGCTCAACAATTCATTTCTCTAATTCTGTTTTCATGAAAGCAGAGACCAAAGGAAATTGCTGTGGATAAACAGATTAGCTGTGGCAACTCCATGCCAAGTATAGAACGAGCATTTTGGCCTGCCCATCCCAGACGCCACCACCGCTCTCCTACCGAGTAGGAGGCACAAAAGCCTCTTTGTGCCGTGTGACTAACGGAGGCGACAAACCAAGCCACTGAAGGTGGGAAAGACAACCAGTGGTACTGACAGCAGCTGGCTACTCAAATGCATCTCGGACTGGAAAAGCGTCCCTGGTCAAGCGCCCGAACTGGAACGTCTCACAACTTAAGGTGAGGGCAGCAAGCAGCCCAAGGGCAGCGCGGGAAGCAGGCACCACGTTAACAACTCTGATTCCCCGAAAGCTCCTCCATCTCATCACTACCTGGGTTCACTCGCACCTTCGGGCGCTGACGCCCTGCTTGGGGGCTGCTCTCAACCCAGCACGTTTCTGTGCCATTGAGCAGCTGGCTCTGTAGCTTTCAGAGCTGTTTATAGTTCAGCTTGTTTACAGAGAGAGGAAAATGAATCTTAGTCATCGCCGCATGCAGATGCCATTCGTAAGCTCGGAGATACAAACCAGCTTAAAAAAATAATTAAAAAAATCCCCTGCAATCACCCAATCCTTTACTGCCAGCACCTCAGATATGAGGCCTATTGTTTTCCACAGTTGGTGGTTCACACATTTGTGGTTAAACTGGTCTCCCGCACCCCTCAGTCTAGTCTAAGCCGATAGCTTTACCTAATTCAAATCAGCCAAACTATGCGGACTCCTTGCAAGTCACATTGACCAAAATTGTTCCACCCAGTCACAGGGAGGCCTTCGTATGACATTTAAATCCATTTTTCAAGCAGATGTATAGCGCGGAGTCAGTAGCAGCTAGCGGGTTTTTGAGGACAAGGAAGCAGATGGAACCATGCACTCATCCAGCTCAACAAAATACAATCAGTGAAAACCAGACTGCAGCAAAAGCAGCGCTGTGGGTGGAAATCCAGAGCTCTTAAAAATATTCTAAAGCTACAAGGAAATTAAAAGATATTTCCACAGTTGGAAAATGAAAATTTAAAAGCGTCACCTTTGAGACAATCAAGTTAATAGAAAAACCTAAAAGAAAGCCACAGAATGCCGACCTGGATAATCTGTAGGGTAGAAATATTCTATGCTGGAAACTGCTTCAGCCTCCTCAGTTTCTGCTCAGAGTGTGGAGTGATGCTGGAAAACAGCTGGTCGGCCACAAGCAATTCCCAACTACGTGCGACCGCTGCTGGTAATTCCCAACTACGAGCAGCCCCTTCCCTGTCAAGAGAACCGTTTTCCCAGACATACCATAAGCTTCATAGGTTTCCTGTGCCTCCCCGTGTCCATAATCATAGTATTCTGTGTCCCTGGAAGAGCAATGACGTTGGTTACACTCAGCGCTGAAACCGGAACCCCTGCACTGACACAACTTGCACAAACACTGGGAATGCAGAGATGCCCAGTAGCGCTCACGGCTGTGCTGGGCCTGGTCACTGCTTTCACACAGTTGTCAAGGGCACCGGGATGCTCCCAAAAGTGATTCCCCAGGCAGATTCCAGCACAACAGAGCACTTTCCCTACAGCTCCAACTCAGAAATGAGCGTTTCCATTCCCTTCACAGAAAAAATAACAAAGAAAAAAGATCATGCATAGTTTTCTCAGTAACAGAGACACACAAACTTACCCTTGGCCCTGGCTGTAGTACCCCTCATACCCCTCATAGCTCTGGTCTGCGTATGCATCATCATAGCCCTGAAACGGATGATGACATCAACAGTGTTAATGGACGGATCAAAGGTTAATGCCCGGTCAAGAGTGACGACAAAACACACTTTGGGCTACAGCAGCTTTCAGAGGAGCCTGTGAATCCTTCCCTGCTGCAGGGAAGGGGCTCAATTTTAAGTCCTCCTTTGAGGACTAAAGAGGCACAGCAGGTCAGCCAGCACCGTACTCATGCCTGGTGGCCGCTGCTCCCGAGCAACCTCCCTGTCGTTAGCCCTTATTTCAACAACAGGGAGTGTCTAATACACGGTCAGTTAGCCGGAATTAAAAAGCAGACAAAGACAGATAGTTTCTTACATATTCCTCGTAGGTTTCTGGAGCAGGAGGAGGAGGAAGCGGTATCCTCTGGATGCCGGCCGCACGCGCTCTGGGTGCAGGGGCACCTCGTACTGCTGGGGGAGGAGGGACTCCGCGGGCTACGGCAGCTCCCCGGGCAATGGCACCCCGCACCGGGGCTCCTCGCACCAGGGCCCCCCGAGGAGGGGGAGGAGGAGGGGGAGGACCGACTCCACGCCCCCTGGAAAGGAGAGAAGAAGGCTTGTGAACAGTGAGGGCTGCGCGGCTGGTGAGCCGGGCGCCGAGGGCAGCGCACGCGTCTCTTACGCCCACTTTAAAATGCACCAGCTTGATAAGTAACTAAACAGAGTCACCGTTAACTAAACAGAGTCACCGTTAACTAAACAGAGTCACTGTTAACCGATTTCTTTATCAAGAACAAAAGCACGAGAATTGTTAACGTTGTTTTGCACGGTTTACAAAAATCTCTTCTGGGATGAGAAGTCTACTGCGTTAGGTGTTGTGCAACGAAATAAATCTGATAAGGAACTTTGGCCGAGTGGTTTCTCAGAGTTCAGTTTAAAGAGCCCTCTATCACTAACCTGTAACGACTGCCCGGCCCCCGGGCCTGCACAGGTCAATGATGGGATGAGCAGGGACACGTCTGGGCTAAACACTCAGAAGTGACATTCACCCCCATGAAACAGGCAGCGAAGCAAGAACTCCAGTAATGGAGTTTTATCATCGATTTACCCCGGTGACAGAATAACACCAGCCCGTGACTGTCGAAGGAAGGTCAGTTTAAACTGCAAACACACGTTCTGCTGAAGGCTGCAGAAGCAAAAGTGACCCATCAATCTACATGATTCCGTTGGCCAATTTTTGAAAGGTTACTTTATGAAGCTACCGGTTTCCGGCATCGAAAATAACACAGGAGACATCCACTGCGCTAGATTCCATCTCGAAACACAGAAACACGGGATGCCAGCTTGCTGAAAGCATCGCCACACGAGGCTAGAAAGCCCTGGCCAGAGGTCAAGGTCGAGGCCAACAGCTGATGTGCGAGAACAAGTAGTTTAACCTCCTCTGGCAGGATAATTCTTAAGCAAGACGCAGCGTTTCTAGGTCTGTGCTTTTGCGAAGGTTACCTTGGAACAGGTGGAGGTGGTGGTGGAGCTGCTCCCCTTCCCCGCACCGGGACTCCTCGGCCGCGATTTGGCTCCGGTACACCGTTCAGGTAGGAGAGCTCCAAGAACTGCTCCTGACAGATATCATCCATCATATCCTAAAGAGGGGAAAGAGTCAAATCCAAAGAACAGCTAACTAGCTGCTCGGTGCTCCAGGGTATCACAGGCTGGAATAAAAATAACCTGATAGTCCTAAATTAAAATCTGCTGGTTTGTTTTACTGGGGTTTGCTCAGCAAGGCAGCAGTGCACAAGTGCCAGCCTTCTCCAAACCGGCCAAGGACACACCAGCTGCGTGCCCGGGAGCTGCAGCTGGTGCCTGGGAAAAGGACCTCGCTCAGAGGGCTTCTGGAGGTTTGTGATGTCCAGAATCCCAGGGATGTCACCAAGATCTATTTGCAAATGTTGAAGAGTTCAGAAGTGACGTCAGGCAAGACGTATCTCACCTCAAGCATCTTACAGCTCCCATTTAAAGGCGAGGGGTTGGCGGTGGGCCCGCAGAAGATAAAATACCACTGTGCTCCTGACACGCTGAGGGAAGGGGATAGGATGCAGCCTGTCGAGGAGTAAACACCCATTTGGCTGTCTTTCCAAACACCCAGGCACCCAGTATGTGTCTGGCTCCATGTGATTTTATCATCTCAGGAGATCTAGCTTCAGGAATTTGAACGGATCTCTGGTGACCCCGCAGACACCATCGTACCCTGCCCCTCCCCTCAACACACGGGCAGGTTTGGCCTCGAACCAAGGATCTTCACGATGCCATGGCAACACCACAAAGCAAGGAGGGTCCTACCAGATGTGTCTTCACAGCACTGCTGGCTTCCATAGTGACTTCTCTGGCAATTTTCACAAGTTTAACACATTGTTTGAAGGCAGCGATAGATAAGACACTTTAAATAGCAAGGCTGCACGCTCCCTTTAGCAAGCTGAGGTTTTGCACATCCCAGGGGCAGCTTGAAGATGACCTCTTTTTTTCAAAGACACTTCACATAGCGATCTCTCCTCCTCTGTCAGACTCACAGAAATCACGCAGTACCCACACGCTCTTCCACGCTTCCCTACTACCTGCTGCTCTCGGGTTCCACCCGCCCCTGGTATTTCAGGCAGAACATCTGAGCTCCCAGTCTCGCTGGGGAACAGTTTGGTGCCAGGGTATGTTCAGCTCTCTACCCGCCAGCTCTCTTTCCCATTTTTGCCTTTCCCCCCCTAGATTTAGTAAGCAACACACTATTGTTTGAATAACATTCCAAAGACTCCTTCCAGTTCTGCAGCCGATATCCCAGCGGGCACAAAACTGACGTGAAGTTGACCATCGGGGTCTTCTAAAGTTCACCAGTAAAAGACATCTACAAACGGCTAAGTGTCATCTGTGTAACTGCCTGATTAGCACACAGGTTCCTTCGCCTCATCCACATCTAAAGCAAGAGAAATACTGATTGAGCAGCCGTGTCTCGGAAACCAGCTACGACACTGCATTCACCCGCCGAGCTGCCTGGGCAGTCACCCTCCTCATCCTCACACCACCTTTAGGGCAGAGCAAACACGTCCACACTTACAGTTTCTGATCTGACCCGTACACTTTTTCTAGCCAGATTTCTATGCTGCAGTTCCAGGTCAGAGGAACCCATTCAAGAAGTCTTGTCCATGCCAGGCAGGGCTAAATGTATTCTCCTGCTAAAAGTGACACGCAGAGCAAGACAAGTCATCCACCCACCCGTGTCCACAGTTGGTACTGGGAGAGAAATATCCACTCCAAGTGCTCTCTACGATTGCTCTGTAAGCCTATGTCTTTCTAGCTATGGTCGGGGAACAATACACACCTTCCAGCAACATTAGTGGGGTCGTCTTACGTTGCCACAGGCACACCTAATCCTTCAGGCTTCCTCTACTACACCAATTCCTGCAGCGCGAGCCTTACACTGTGCAAATCTGACCCACCTACAACCCCTCTACCTCCTTCAGACAGAAAGGAACGTCGGTGCACGTACTGGAACGAGGAACTTCTTGACTTCTTCCATGGCGTGAGCCATCAGAGCGTACGCTTCACAAGGGGGTCCAAAAACTTCAATGAAGACATGCAAATCCATGTTTAGATGGGCATATTTAGGATCTCCCCCTTTACGCAGTTCTTCCTCCTGAAACAAAGCCAATGAGAGATTCTTAAAACTAGGTAAGATGCAGAGAAACGACTGCTTAAAACAAATCTGCTTTTCTACACCTTAACAGGAAACGTCTGTAAAAGCACTTTGGGCACGCCTGGCCACAGATCACAACGCCATGCACGTGAGTATCGTACAAAAAGCCACATGCAGCCTGAACCTTCCATCATTTCACGGCTGCCTTTTCAGGTGACTGACATTTTGGCAAATGCATTGATGCCAGCCACGGGGTTCTTTCCCCTGAAGATGAAGCAAATTCAAGCAGGGCTCCTCCTCTTCTCCGCCACCCAAGGTGCTCTTTACCTCCCAGTGAAGTCTAATGCCTCAAACAAGCCTGCTCTAACTCTGCTCTTCGATACCTGCAGCGTTCAGGTGGCTTTAAGAAGCTATGAATAGGCTAGAAGGGTAAAAGCTCTTCATGCTGCTGAAGTAAAAAGCTGAATTAAGTTACAGCTCTGTTGACTGTTAGCTCAGTTTTGAGAGTAAACAAAAAAAAAAGAAAAACAATTCTTTTCATTTTTTCTGCTCAAAAAACCACCTCCTGGCACTCTGTGATTCACTAAAGATTCTAAAGAACATACTGCTCTAAGATCTTCAGTGAACCATGAGAAGTTCAGGATTTCTGAGGGAACAGCTGGAAAAAGGATTATCTTTTTTTTTGTTTGTTTGTTTGTCCTAGAGAAACATATTCCTTTAGCAAATGACTTCTCAAGAGAAGCTGGAATTAATTCTTGTTTTATAAACTTTGTACTTCACCTTCAGTATAAACTCTCTCTCCACCCAAGGGTACAGGGTATGAGAAGAAGACCAGTCTCTGAGCCGTGTTTGCAAGGCAAACACGCACCAGGCTTCTGCCCCGATCAAGATTGCTCCCGACACGCAGAGAATTTATGAAGGGTGACTTCCTGCTGCCTCTGCTTTGGGAATTTACTGGTTTAATCTCTTATAAAATGCTTTGAGAACCACTACTTCTGACAGCAACGTGGAAGGCGTTAACGTAGCTTCTCGAGGGTGCTGCCCTCACCTTTGCTTTATCTCGCATCGAACCCTTGCCAAGCACAGATATTTTAGCACCAGTCTCTTCCTGAAGTCGCTTGATGGTGTTACCTTGAGGTCCCAAAATCTTTCCGACAAAGTTGAACTGTAAATGAAGAAAAAGAAAAAAGTTACCTCCGGAGCTCAGTAGCCTTAACAAAAGCTTTTCTGAATGTTATGCTGGCTGACAAAAAAATTACGTCACTCCGTTTTCTCTTCACCAAAAAAAAAATACAGACCAAAAAACGGACAACAAAATTTAAATTCCAGAACATTATCATGAAAAAAATGCTCCACCAGAAAAATCAGTCTAAATTAACTGGCATAAAGCGTTTAATTCTACCATCTACCCTCCAGCAGTTTTACAGGCAGCAAGTCTGAAGAGTTAACCGAGTTCTTGACTGTAAAACACAAAGCTCAACACATGCAAGTGTCTATTCTAGTAATAAAAGATCACAACTATGCATCGCCATTTAGCTTTATCCCAAGACATTCTAGAAATGTAATATATTAGAAATAAGATCCTCCAAGCTTGCATAGGAAAAATTCCGTAGCGATAGTGGATCACTGGCATAACTCCTGGCGACACTTTGCCAGCTGCTATCTCTAGAAGTCAGCCATAAAATCCCCAGAAAACAAGCAAATCACCGAGGTTCGGTAAGCTCTTTTCTGGCCCTCACCTTGGGGTACTGTTTGACAGGTATCAGAACTCGTTCTTTCAGTTTCATATTCTTGTGGGAAAATAAATCCAGGTAGTTCTCTTCCTCATCCTTCTTTGTTGTTTCACCCTTCTGAATTTTTTCAATTTCTAAACAAGATAAAAATAGGGCTGCTTATATTCCTCAAACAAGCATCATTTTTATTTTGAGTTGGAATCACAACAGGACACACCACTCTCGTTCTCCGTGAGATATCAACACTCATCATTGTGTTAATGGAACCTGGACAGACCGGGGCAGTGCTAGCCCAGCTTGACTCTTCCTCCCTCCACATCTAGGGATTCCACAAAGCCAAAACTGGGATAATCAACAAAAATCAGAGCGAAGAGCAGAGAACGCCCTACGAATAACTTCAACGGGTAAGAGGAGGAAACTGCAAGTAGAGCTTTGCATCTCGCTTCTGCTGTGTCTTCCTCTGCTGGTCCCCAATCTTGCGTCTCCACCACGACTGTGGCACCCACGTGTAGACCCCTGAACCTACGGGGAAGCCAGCCCCAGCCACGCTGCCCGTACACGCCACAATGCAGCGGCCACCGGCGTATCAGGAGAGTTCTTACCCTGCAAGCTGATGCACCATTTTAAACCCGTAATTTCATCAGTGGTGCCAACGCATACTGACGCCGTGAATTTCAGTTACAACTGGAAACGCTGCTAATAAACAGGAGCCGGGATGAGGGACACACTAGAGTACAGTCTGGCTTATGAAACTCTCCTAAGGTTCATTTCATGAAATGAATGTGCTTTTATCACACAAGCAATTCGCAGCTTGGTTTGTAAGTTGTAAGCCTTGGGCCATAAAAGTGAGCGTCAGGAGCCCTTAGCTTGATTCAGGCGATTCAAACGTTTGTACCTCAAAATAAGATTCTGATTTTTAAGTGCATATTGTGAATTAAGAGTCTTGGAAAACCACTGAGGTGACCTGACTGAAGTCATGGTGCAAGCTGAGGGGGGTCTGGAGCAAAGTCCAAATAACCTTCTGGAAGTAGGTCGTTAAGGTAGGACAGTTAGGAACCAGTACACCACCACCTTCTCAAACCTGCTCAGAAATTCAGCTCCCGCTGAGAGGCGGCAGGAGACAGTCATCTCGTAACACACGACCCAAGTGGAGAAGGAATGGGTCATCTGCAAGGCAGGCGTCTCTAGCACAGGGTCTTACACTCATTAACGCACTTTCCTTTGTACAAAAGTAACACCCAACCTCTTTCAGAAACCCAAGAGCTGACTGGCTGTTCTTCTCCAGCGATGCCCGCTCATGTGAAAGTTTAACAGCCAACAACCAGATGACAAGATCCCCTAAATCTGGAGCCGATCCATTATTAACAATCCCAAATTATCGGGGAATTGTTACGCACTCTTTGATCCGGCTAAAAAAAAAAATAAATAAATCAAAGAAGCTGACATCGTGCAAAGCCATCACAGCTTATTATTTACAGATGCTTATCAGGAGAGGAGTAGGACCCTTCCTTAAAAGCTAAATTGTGCCATTTCACCAGCAAACCCAAGAACTATAAATATCTCAGCTCTGAGTTGAAAGTGCTCTAAATACAACTTCTCGCATCTCGGGGGGGGGAAAGAGACACTTTCAGATTACACCCATAACTGGATTAAAGCGGCAAGACAAAACTGAACCAGAGGACTGCTTAGTCATTACCAGAATTTAAAGAGGGCAGCTGCAATATCTTGTGTTTTCTGTGATTTCTGTCCATGGCAGGCTACGGGCTTCTTAGATGCCAGGACCTGGCGTATTATCCACCTACTAATGTTCTCCTATCATCCCAACAGGAGAAGGAACATTGGGGGACCACCATCCTGCCGACCAGATGGGCAACCAGAGCCTCACAGGCTGAGGAGCCTCTTACAAATGGTGCAGATCACAACAAAAGTCAAGAAACTGGACACACAACCAAAAGAGAACCAAACCCCTAAGAAACCAGGATCGAATGATCAATAGTTGATCTCAGTTATGGACACAGTGATATAAACTGGGGGCTAGTTTAGAGATCTAAATGTAGGGCTTGGAGATTGTGTTGCATAATTAGGGAAAAAAGCCTCTATTTTGTGTTTCTACTCCAACAGCACCTTGGGTACCTTACAAAAGTGTTACCAGGATTCTTTAGTTTAAAAAAACCCAACAAACCAGCTACCGGATCTAATGGCTTTTTAAAAAAGTTTGATTTTTGCTTGAAAAAGAAATGGTTTTCTGAAGACACTATGCCAAAGTAAAAAAAAACCTCAGAAGCTCAAGCACCGGCAAAACTATAAGCAAAAGCTGGCTGCCTTGGTTGCTTTTACGTGGTATTTTTATTTTAGCTGTAAGAACGGATCAGAGCATGAAGATTTGGAAACTAAAGATTGCACTGGTGGCCTTAGCCCTGCTCAGGCGTCGCTTTAGACCCTCTAATGCAAGGCAATGACTCCTCAAATGTTTTGGTTCTCCAAAAGCAGAAAGTGGATTTCTGAAAATCCGTTCGGCACACTAACAAGAAGTGTTTTGCATGCACACGTCAAGAATAAAAGCAGCCCAAAGCTTTCTTGATGTAAATTAAACTACCCAGAGGCATCTTCTACCCCGTTCAAACCCAACGCCATCGGACGTCAGCTTCTGCAAGCTGGGGAATCACAGTTCACAGCAACCACCCAGCCAAATCCGCTCTGCCTCCTGCAACAGCAGCAACAACCTCTGGGAATCGGTCTGCGAGGGCAACAAATAATTAACCGTTTAAATAAAAACCAAACCCAAACCATCGGCTCCACCATCACCACAGCTTCCAGTGAAATCCGAAACACAGCAGAAGAAGAAAGCCCGGCTTTTGCAACTCGGGTCAGGGCGGGTGACCTGGCAGAGCCCTTCGCACCTCCAGAACAACCTCCAAAGTTTGGAGGTAGGTGTGAAGAAGGACCGGAAAAAAACCCACGCCACTTGCGACGTGTCCCGCTGCTCGGGGTTCCGGCGTTCTCCGTCCGCATTCCGGCGCGTGAGCTACGCGAGGTGAAGCGGCACGGCTGAGCGGTAGCAGTTTGTCAGACCACTTACTGATAGGAAGGAGAAGCGCACGCGTACCCGGCGGGATTAAGCATGCCTCATTTCAGTGCTGATTTCTAAAAGCCGTGTCAGAGGTGCAGCAGAAGGTTACCTTCTTGCCACGGGGAATGTCAGCGGTCTGGCGGCATGTGTGGCAGTGGTTTCCAGGACTTCGTGTGGGGCAGTGATTGCATTGTCTCAGAAGAAATCCTAAGGGGTAGGTAAAGGGGGTTGGTAACGCCGCTGCTTTGCAAGGATGAGGCAAAGCAGCCCCAGTGCTACTCCTGATCTAAGCCCGAGCTCTTCCTGAATAAAACCCCCTCCTTATTTAAACATTGTTCTGCAGCACATTTGTGCTCTGTAAGCAGAGGCACGGTCTGTTTATTCATAATACTTGAGAATATTATCTTAGCGCAATAATACTGATCCTGTGCCCAAAAAAAACCAACCAAAAACCCAAAAGAATGTGGGGATGGGAGCCTCTGGAAGAAGCAGAGCCCTCTCTCTCCTGTGCTTCTGCTCCCCCGCTGGTTTGATTTCACAGGAGAGGAACCAGGGACCTGGGCCTGGGTGGACTCTGCCAGTAGCAGAAGCTGCAGAATTTGGCAAGCCTCACCCCAGCATTTCCCTCCCGCCTTGTGCTGAAACAACCCCCCACCCTCCAGCCTGAACGCTGGGGTCCATACGCAGACAGCTCTGCTGGGAAGGGAGGGGGATGCCGCTGGCACAGGGAGAAGGGGCGTGAGGAAGAAAAGAAACACTGCTTAAGCATGAGGCATGGAGGAGGAAGCCTGGAGGTGAGCTGGGAGCAATGGCACGGGTAGGAGAGGCCCCGGGGAGAGGAGCAGTGGCAGCGGTGGCAGACAGGCTACAGCAGCGGCTCAGGGCACCGGCGTGGCTCAGCAGGATAGACACAGTGAAAAATGCAGCGGTGACACGGTGTTAGCACATCGCAGGCCGTGCAGCTGGGCACGAGTTTAAGGTGCCAGTCACAGCTCCTTCGGGACAGGGCACACGCTGGGAAACACAGACGTTGAGATCATCTTCTCCTTTTCAGGAGAGCCTGGACTCCACGTGAAGCAAGCTTCAGGCCACTGTACTGCTCTGCAGTTTCTCATCAGCACCGTGACCTCAGCCCATCTCTAATCCCAGTTTCTGGCTCCGTGGCAAGTCACTCCAGCGAGGCCACCGCCCGCCCACCCGATGTTGCCGTACAGCCCTTTTCTCCCCTCCCACGAACGCACACTGACTGGAGGAGCCTGGCCCGGGAACCAGCCCCCTCAGCAGAGGAGCCCAACACCACCTCCAGCTGCTCTGACTCCAATTGCTTGGCGCTCTCTCCCTTCACAGGTCCTGCTCGGCCGCCCGACTCATTGCTCTGAATCCACCCGTCACCACCCACCTCACCGCTCCACGCCTCTGGGGATGCAATGGGCTGTGTTTAACCTAAGGCCCAACTAGATGTGAGCTATATAGAGACTTGTTAGTGGAATGGCATAGCTCACATAGCTGTCTGCAGCATGGGAAGCTCAAAGATGACCAGCTCTTTTCACTTGGAGCTTCTCCATGAAATAAAAATAGCCAAGATTACCACAAGAATTTGATAAAACAAAACCCCTACACCTAGAGAACGGACTGGTGAACGTCTCCCATCTTCCCAGTGCACACAAGCAGAGAGGACCGTGCCTTTCAAAGCATCAGCATCTCCCCCTGATCTCTCCGCAGCAGATGGAGGGCATAAATCAAAGGGAAAAGGGGTTTTCCTGTTCCTATGGAAGAGGAAGGTCCGACAGACCCCGAATCACAGGAACGAGGAAACACGGATCGTGTTCTAAAGTGTAAGAAATCCCAGTTTTCAGTTCTGCTCGGGGCGCTGGGTAAGAAAACCCTAAACCGTAGCCACTTTACTGCCTCTTCATCCCACAGCACGCCACTGGAGAATCGGCACCACCGACATCCCTGTGCTGCCCTTCCCCTCGCTCCTACATAATGCCCATTTTCTCTAGCAATGCTGAGCAGCTTTAGAACCACCAAAGCGTTTCAGACGACTTCACGCAGCGTTTTTAACGAAGCAGCCTTAATTTCAACACAGGACTCCTTCGGGATTCCCTCCCAGGGGCAGGTGGGACAAGTAACTTCCGCTCCTGAAGGAAGACTCGGGTGGCAACACTGCTGACATCCAGCCATCACTCATTTCTTTGTCTGGAAGTCATTTTGCTTGAGCTGTGCCGCCCGGCTGCGTTACAATCTTTGGCCCAGATCTCAATTCCACAGCAGCTTTCCAGCAGTTTCCCCCAACGTGACATCCCCAAAGGGTGTCACAGCCAGCAGAGAAATCCTGAGCAATCCAGATCAGTTCTGGGTCATCTCTGCAAAGAGATTTAGTCATCTAAAACCACCGGTTTACTTCAGATTGTTTCTCATGAACTCCCTGCTCAGATGGCTCTGAATTTGGACCGCTGGCGAATGCTCCCAAGGGACAGCGATTTTCAAAATACCCAAAGCAAGCAGGAAGCACCCGGAGCATTTCCAGCGATCAGTCTGAGGTCTCACAACGCTGCAGGCTACTGTCAACAATTTCTAAAGCAATGAAAACAAGAAATAAAAATCCGACACCCTCACAGATCCTTGTTACACCCCTCGGCGAACGAAGCTTTCCTAAGCGGGCTGAGAAGGTTGCTCTTTGTGTGGGAATTAGCAAACTCTTTTAGGTTTCGTTACCACCGAGCTGTCAAGCATCAGCTGGCCAAAGGGTTTTAGTAACCAAAAGCCATTAAATTGATGGAAAATCGGATTATAAAACTAATTTATTTAGATCAAGATGTCCACGATTGATGCCAAGTGACCCGTGACGAGATACCTCAGCTGCTTGCACAATTCCTGGGAATTATTTCCTGCATTAAAGGAGGAGCCAATGAAATCTCGAGCACTGCAGCAATTATGGCAATTTTATACATTTTTTTTTTTTAAGACCTTAAAATAAATAAATAATCAGTCAAGAGCAGAATAAACGCTCTGCTCATCTGCAGGTTCAATCTGAGTTTATCCTCACGCCGGGTACCTCCCAGCTCTCCACTACACCCACAAAAAGCAGTAAGTGGTAGCAAATATTTTAAGTCGTTCTGATTTGGAAGCTGAGTAAGGTGTCTCGAGGCAGCTGGATGTGCTCGACAGAGGCTCGGGACGCGGGCGCAGCAGCTGCACTGGGGAGATACGGAGAAATCAGAGCGCCAGGCGATTGGACAGTGTGATGGGGAAGGAGAAGGCTGGTCTGGGCACAGAACAAAGACTGCCATTTCCAGCCCCTATTGAGGTTCCTCAGAAGCATGAGACAAGCACTAATACAGATGATCAGAGGGGAAAAAAATCAAAAAGAGATCGCAAACCGTGCCTCACAGGGACCCAAGCACACGCTACGTGGAAAACCCCCGGGTTTTACCGTTCCCTTTGGTCCCCTCTCTCCCCGGGGATGGAAAGGGCCGATAGGACCGAACACCGCGTTTGAAAAAAGAAAGTTCTGCGCCTGCATTTAATCCGGCCCAGGCCCTGCAGTAAGTACGGAGCTAAAGAGAGAAACAGCTATTCCGGCACCGGGCTGGGGAGCCGGGACGGGCCGGCGCAAACCGCCGAAGCTGCCGCTGCCGCCCCATCAGCCACCCGGGCTGGGGGGTCCTTCTCCCATTTTGCCGCACAACGCGTTTAGCGGGAGCTGCCACCGACCCCGCCCGCCCCACCGAGCCCGGGGGAGGCCCCTCCCGGGGATCCCGCCCTGCCCGGCCCCCGGTACCTGCTGTGAGGAGCTGCATGGCGTGCGTGAAGGACGGGTCGAGGCTGTCCTTCTCCGCCATCAGCTCGGGCAGGTACTTGTTCTCGGGCTCCATCTTGACAGCGGCCCCGGACAGCAGCGGAGCGGGGTTGCCGGAGGAGCCCTGCCCGGCCGAGGCCCCAGCCGCGGAGCCGGGCGGTAGAAGCGGCG